>JAYMGU010000585.1:0-13095 GCA_036178185.1 Liparis tanakae | reverse complement strand
ATTTCTATTTAAAATGAGGGTGTGATGGCAAATATTACTCAACAGATTCAAATGATTAACTTTTGCATTTTACTTTGGTTCATGTCGTTTCTGGAGTGAAGCACAGGCATTAATACATGGATTACGCTGGTCAGACCTTTGGCTCAAGGGCTGTGTCAGTGTTGGTTCTGAGGGAGCCTCTTTTATGGCCCTCCTGATAAAGTCCTGGAGACACCACGTCCCATCCGAAGAAGATAAGAAGTATCACACTCCCTGCTCTGCGAGAAGAAGCTGACAGGAAGGTGTCAAATAGAACATATCTCTTCCTTTTCCACACCTTTCACAACATATGTTCTCATCGGCGAGCCAAAAAGGACTAATGAATATTCATACACGCGGAAGCAGAGGCGCAAGAACCAATGAGAAGACACCGCCCTCTTTGTCTCAGACCAATCAGAAGTGGTCTCGATGTGTATTTAATGGCAGCAGCGCTCTGTTCAGGACCCTCTTCCTTCAGTTCTGAGGCCTTGAATGGTGTCAGCTCTGAACGTGTTGGGGTCCACAGTGCAGACCGTCTGTTTGTACTCATGATTTTCAATTCAAACACTTTATATTTGGAAGTAAAGTCACCGATGTTTTCTTCCAGTGATATCTGTCCAGGTGTGTTCTGTCCATTCCCTAACATTAAAATACCATCTCTAAAGTTACTGACGTCTGTATTGACATCCAGGTGAGTGACATCAGTTCTTCACCTCAGAAACCGTTTCAATGCTGTTACTTTTTATTATCTGCACAATAGGCCAGGAGTGTCCAGAGCCTGGAGCGATTCCCGCTATGAGAACCACCAAAGATAGTTTGCTTGAACAATCATTTATTTTAAATGTGAGGTGTGGATGCAAGTGGATACTTCAACAGATCCAAATGATTAACTTTTGCATTTACTTTGGTTCACATGTCGTTTCTGAGGAAGCACAGTGGCATTATCACATGGATTACGCTTAATGGTATCTCAGTCTGGCGGGCTGTGTCAGTGTTGGTTCATTGTGTGGCTCGGGTTAATGCTTGATTAGAACAGAATAGCTTGTAGAAAACAGACGACCTGTAAATTCACATAACCTTTTAAATTGTTCTTAAACAAAGGACGTGAGGAAACATCTTCTCAAAAACTGTTATTTTGATCTATCAAATACATAAGCACCTCTTTCCTGGGTAAATTTCCACGCCAACAGCCCCTGGAGAACCACAGAGCCACGCAGACAAAATGAGCGGGAGGCGGGGATCACCCATATTGATGCTGCAAAGACGCAACAACTTGAGGCTCCCAGCCCACCTTTCAGTTCGGTCAGCCGACTCAGGTTCTCAGTTCTCTGTAATGATCATGTCAGGCGGACTCCAGAGAACCAGACCCACCAAACAAACATCATGTGTACCCACATGCAAGCACTCATTCCTGGGTAAATGCCCACGTCAACCAGCCTCTTGAAAGTGCGCTGTCAGAAGTGAATGCCTGGTGAGCCTTTTTGGACGCTGTCATACTGGGGCCCTTAACTCGCAGCTGTCGGTCCTCCAACTTAATGGTATTCTTATTCAGATGCCTCTCTTTGAATATGAAAATAGTCCACATCTCTAAGTTAATTAAAAAGTAGAGAAGAATCAACTAAAAGACTGTTTTTAAGGATGGTCCAAGGACATGGGCACGGTGACAATTTCCTCTTTTTCCCCCAACGGTTTTGGAGAGGATTTCACCCCATGACCTCACCCCAAAAAACCACGTTGTAATGTTTAAGAATAGCAGTCTTTGTTATACCTGTCTAGGGGAAAGCTCTCTAGTTTAAAAATGAACATTCAGTTTAGCACTTCCGGGATTCTGTATGAACAGAGTAAGAAGTACCGGGAGTTATACCCTGTATGGCCCAAACCTCTGTTATTTCATATAAAGCTTCACACAATACATCATAAGTGGCTTTTGTGGTCCTGTGTCACTTGGCCTAAGGTTACCAAGCATATTTTAAGGCAACGAGGATAATTGGAAGATGTTTATTTTATACATTCCGTTTTTTTGTTAGCGTTAGCTAAAAAAGCGATTATTACAGTAAACTTAGTGGCCTACGCATGAGTGGGGAAGCAGTGAAGAGGAACTTGGAGACGAGAGCCAGTCAGCTCGGAGTACTGTGGGGCGGCAGGAGAGCCTCTGCGTTCAGATGGCTAATGCTCGGGAAACGAACGTCGGTGAATTGTGGAGGGGACGAGACTGGACGGAGTACGCAGGGAAAGTTGGGACATCTTTTTCGCTGCTGTGACAGAGTAGCCAAACAGTTTCCATTCTCCTGAGTGTGTGTGGGGGCAGACTTACAAGCTGATAAGGAACTTAGCCAGCATTCCAGGAAACCTGCTGGAAATCCCAGAATGATTCTGTCCTGCTGGGTACAACCAACAACAAACCCAAAGCCATCGGTAATCGGCCCATGGTTAAATTCCACAACACGCGAAAGTCAGGTCAGTTCAAAGCTAATTTGCTGCAGAATTAAGGCAAGCTATCAGAACATTGTGAGTTTGGGGCAGTGTTAGACGAGCCCGACAGATTAGGTGTGCGGTATTAATAATGATAATCCAAATACCGGTTGCTGGGGAATCCCATTGAGTTTCAAGAAGCTACTTAGAAATGCCGTAAGTGATGGAAAGGGCGGGTAACAGCTGCCATTGGAAAGTGGCTTGATAAGATCGCCATCACAGGGGCGCAAAATCACACTGGAAGAGAGAGGTAAGACCAGCAAGGAGAGTTGATTGTTTAGGTGGAGGGCACACTATGCCAACAGATTGCAAATTTCCAAGAAGCTGTATGTAATGCCTAGGTTGTGGGACACTTAGCGAAAAGTGCTGGAAAATAAGACAAAGAATGAGAAATGGAAAGCCCAGCAAGAATCAAGCGCCACCCATTATCTTGAAGGAGATGAAGAGCTGCAGCCTGTTCCATTCTACATGTTTGTCAGGATACCCACTGAAACTGCCTATGCCCTATTATGCCACCATGACCATGGAAGGAAACAGAATACAGTGTCGGAAATTATCCAGGGGTTACAGCCCAGTCATCAGTGAGGAGACCTATAGGGAGACATGGGGATGTCGCCACCTTCCCATAAGCCATCAACATCGACCAAGGACATACAGGCCAAAGGCACTCATTTGGGGGTGTTAGATGTGAAAATCGTTTCAGTTTGAGGTCGAGGCTCATGTAGATTTAGGAAATAAGGCAGGTGGGGCCTGAATATCTGGCCGGACTGGCTGCGAAGAATTAAACTGAATACTAAGAAGGAGATTAAAGGCCTGCCACCACAGGGCATACAGGATGTGTTCAAAGAAGAACTGGGGCAATGCTGCCTATGGGCGGATCAGAAGCTGCCGGACCCCGGCAGCCGCACGTTTCTTAAGTTCAGACAGGTGCCCTCATGTGATGAAAAAGCAAGGTGGAGACAATTGCAGGTGCTAAGAATCATGGAGCCTGTCCAGTTTTCAAAAGGATCTAAGCCCATCGCTCCTGTTTTGAAGGAAGGAACCGCGAAGGATTTGTGGAGACCACAAAGCTGACCGTGAATCAAGCCTTCAAAGCTGAGTGGGAGTATAATGGGTGGAGGACCTGTTTTGTAAAGAATATATACTTTGCTTAGCTTACCCTATTAGCTGTAGGTGCATATGTTATTATGTAAAAGTGAAAGGTCACCAGAAGGCTGCAAAACTTCAGAAAGGATTTAGTGCCTGACTGATCAAAGAAGATACCAAGAAAATGTGAGAGCTTTAAAATTCCTCCCCAACACGACATCCTAGGTTTAAAACAGAAACAAAGTTAACACTTGTTTCTCATGCTACAGAACGCCATAGATGTTTTAAGAGTACAGATAGATAATGGTAACAAATGTCCGGTGTCAACCAGCTAGGGTTTCCCTTGATACCATATGCCTTCCGGTTCCCAGTATTTACTGATAGGAGCTCTCTTTATTAATATCCGAGAAACGCACTTTATTCACAAATATATGCTCTATCGGCTGCTATGACCAATATTCATACAACCAAGAAGTTTATATAAGAACCAATGAGAAGACACCGCCTTTTGTTTGACCAATCAGAAGGGTTCTGATAAAGATGGTCATTTGATACGCTGCTCCAGGACCCTTCCTTCAGCGCCTGAGGCCTGAATGGTGTCAGTTTCCAACGTGAGTCCTGCATGTGTGACTGGTTTTGTTGTATCAAGGATTTTTCACTAAACGCTTTATAGATTTGAAGTAAAAGTTCATCATGTTTTCTTCCAGTGATATCCTATCTGTGTGTTCCGTGACATCCCTCAATGAGTGATCCTGAGCGACTAATCTGATGTTTCATTGAAGAAACAATTTATTATTCACTAGAAGAACCTTGTATGCAGTTCTTATGGGGAGGAGACCTCTTAAACACAGCTCTGTGAAGTGTGGTTTCCACCAATGGGGCCATATCAAACAAGTGTCTAAACACACTGCCTGGAAGGATTACTGCTTCATTTAAGAGCTGTGCTCTTTTAGAAGCTAAGAAAAACCCATGATGTAGGATTAATTCATTAGTTTAAATTTCTTCAAATGTGCTATTAATTAGCTAATTTTTTTGCCATTGACAGCTCTTACTTTTTATAATTTGGTGGGAGGTCCCTTCTGCTCACCTGTTTTCATGTTATTGGTTCTTAGGCTACATTTGGGAACTTGGATGCAATCATTTCATCTTCCTCGCTCTTGGACATGAACTTCATTGTAATTATTGTGCCTGTAATGGACCCTAAACCTATTGCATTGCAACAAGGATCTAATTTACTACCTCACATCTGCAATTATTTTCAAAATGGAAATAGTACTAATATTGTGTACTATTGTAGTTATTTAGATTTAATGACCAAGAACCCTTATTAGTCAAAGCTTTGTTTATGATCCCATGTTTTATGTGTAAAATCTATAATTCAGTTTTCAGCCCACGCCTCCTCGAGATGCTTTCAGTGAGTATCGTTTGTCCAGCTGGTGGAGTGCAGAGAGTGATACAGCAGAAACGGATGAGCATGTGGGATTATTGTCATCATTAACGTAAAGTGCGTGCATTCTAGTATATGGCACGTGTATGACTTTCATTCAGCCTCCAGATGGAATCCGGATCCTGACATTATGTAAGCATCAATACCAATGCATCTTATTCCAGTTATTTCCTTTACTGTGTTTTGAAGCATGATTTATTTCAGCCTTCTGTTGATGGTCTGTGTTGCCCGACCTCTTAGGTTAGTGTGTTCCAACTCCCATTCAGAGAAAGAAGAGCGGTGTGGCTCCGAATCCCCATTCAGAGAAACCAGTTAAGGTCTGAACTACCAAGGACCCACATAATATTTGTGTAAAAAACGTTAGCAGTTAGAATGTGCTTGAAGTGGCATATAATGTGAAAATCTTTGTTGTTAGCAGAGGATGGTTTAGTGTTCCATCAACCTCTGGGTTAAGGGCCCAGCACGCCTTCGCTGCGCCACTCTGCTGTCTCTTGCCCTATATGGGAGTCAAACTCACTAACATAAGGAGATCGGGCAACACATACCATCAAAAAGAAGTAAATAAATCATGCTTCAAACAAAGTAAAGGAACTAACTGGGAAGAAATGCATTCAAATTGATGTTTAAGCATAATGTCAGGTCATTTCTTTTTTTGTTGATCAATTCAGTTAAATATTTAGTGTAATCTGAAATATTTTTGTTCAAAATAACGTTAGCAGTTAGAATGCAGTTGAAGTGGTGCATATAATACGTGAAAATCTAGTTAGCAGAAGATGGTTTCGATCCATCGACCTCTGGGGCGTATGGGCCCAGCACGCTTCCACTGCGCCACTCTGCTGCAATACATCACCCCAGATGTGGGACTCAAACCCGTCAATCCCTGGTTATTAGGAGTGCTGCCAGTGCCTTATCCATTAGGCCACTGGGGCTTGTTGTCCATGAAAGCTGTGTTAGCCATTATCAACCTTATTTCAAAATGCTACATTGTGTACTGACATAAATTAAAGAAAATAAGTCATGTAACTGTAATAAACCAGTTAAGGTCTGGTACAAGTACCATTACAATTCTTTTAGCAGTAGGATGGCTTACCGAATCCATCGACCACTGGGTTATGGGCCCAGCACGCTTCCTCTGGGCCACTCTGCTGTCGATTTCTCTGAATGGAGTCGAACACACTAACCTAAGGGAGGTCGGGCAACACAGACCATTCTCAAAGAGAATTAAAAGAAATCATGCTTCAAACACAGTAAAGGAAATAACTGGAAGAAATGCATTCGTATTGATGCTTACATAATGCTCAGGTCATTTCTTGTTTTTGGTTACGATCAATTCGTTAAATATTAAGTGTAACTAAAATGTTTTGTGTAAAATAACGTTAACAGTTAGAATGCAGTTGAAGTGGCATATAATGTGAAAATCTAGTTAGCTGAGGATGGATTCGATCCATCGACCTCTGGGTTATGGGCCCAGCACGCCGCTGCCCACTCTGCTGTCTCTTGCCCTATATGGGAGTCAAACTCACTAACATAAGGAGATCGGGCAACACATACCATCAAAAAGAAGTAAATAAATCATGCTTCAAACACAGTAAAGGAACTAACTGGAAGAAATGCATTCATATTGATGCTTACATAATGTCAGGTCATTTCTATTTTTTGTTGATCAATTAGTTAAATATTTAGTGTAACTAAAATGTTTGTGTAAAATAGTGTTTGCAGTTTGAATGCAGTTGAAGTGGCATATAATGTCAAATTCTAGTTAGCAGAGGATGGTTTCGATCCATCGACCTCTGGGTTATGGGCCCAGCACACTTCCACTTCACCACTCTGGTGTACATCACCCCAGAAGGGACTCGAACCCACAATCCCTGGCTTAAGGCCACTGGGGCTTGATGTTCCTTGACAGTGGGTTAGGTTTTTATTATCAATCTTTGTTTCAAAATGCTACATTGTGTACTGACATAATTAAAGAATATAAGTCATGTAACTGTAATAAACCAGTTAAGGTCTGGTGCAAGCACCATTACAATTCTTTTAGCAGAGGATGGTTTTGATCCATGGACGCTGGGTTATGGGCCCAGCACGCTTCCTCTGCGCCACTCTGCTGCGCATTCTCTGAATGAGAGTCGAACACACTAACCTAAGGGAGGTCGGGCAACACAGACCATTAAAAGAGAATTAAAGAAATCATGCTTCAAACACAGTAAAAAATAACTGGAAGAAATGCATTCGTATTGATGCTTACATAATGTCAGGTCATTTCTATTTTTTGTTGATCAATTCGTTAAATATTTAGTGTAACTAAAATGTTTTGTGTAAAATAGTGTTTGCAGTTTGAATGCAGTTGAAGTGGCATATAATGTCATATTCTAGTTAGCAGAGGATGGTTTCGATCCATCGACCTCTGGGTTATGGGCCCAGCACGCTTCCGCTGCGCCACTCTGCTGCACATCACCCCAGATGGGACTCGAACCAACAATCCCTGGCTTAGGAGGCCAGTGCCTTATCCATTAGGCCACTGGGGCTTGATGTTTCATGAAAGTGGGTTAGGTTTTCATTATCAACCTTTGTTTCAAATGCTACATTGTGTACTGACATAATTAAGAATATAAGTCATGTAACTGTAATGAACCAGTTAAGGTCTGGTACAAGCACCATTACAATTCATTTAGCAGAGGATGGTTTCCATCCATCAACCTCTGTGTTATGGGCCCAGCACGCTTCCTCTGCGCCACTCTGCTGTCGATTTCTCTGAATGGGAGTGAGACACACTAACCTAAGGAGATCGGGCAACACAGACCATTAAACAGAATTAAAAGAAATCATGCTTCAAGCACAGTAAAGGAAATAACTGGAAGAAATGCATTCGTATTGATGCTTACATAATGTCAGGTCATTTCTATTTTTGGTTGATCAATTCGTTAAATATTTAGTGTAACTAAAATATTTTGTGTAAAATAACGTTAGCAGTTAGAATGCAGTTGAAGTGGCATATAATGTGAAAATCTAGTTAGCAGAGGATGATTGCGATCCATCGACCTCTGGGTTATGGGCCCAGCACGCTTCCGCTGCGCCACTCTGCTGCACATCACCCCAGATGGGACTCAAACCCACAATCCCTGGCTTAGGAGGCCACTGGGGCTTGATGTTCCTTGAAAGTGGGTTAGGTTTTTATTATCAATCTTTGTTTCAAAATGCTACATTGTGTACTGACATAATTAAAGAATATAAGTCATGTAACTGTAATAAACCAGTTAAGGGCCCAGCACGCTTCCGCTGCGCCACTCTGCTGTCTCTTGCCCTATATGGGAGTCAAACTCACTAACATAAGGAGATCGGGCAACACATACCATCAAAAAGAAGAAAATAAATCATGCTTCAAACACAGTAAAGGAACTAACTGGAACAAATGCATTTGTATTGATGCTTACATAATGTCAGGTCATTTCTATTTTTTGTTGATCAATTCGTTAAATATTTGAGTGTAACTAAAATATGTTGTGTAAATAATGTTAGCAGTTAGAATGCAGTTGAAGTGGCATATAATGTCAAATTCTAGTTAGCAGAGGATGGTTTCGATCCATCGACCTCTGGGTTATGGGCCCAGCCTTATACGCCTCTGCGCCACTCTGCTGTAAATCACCCCAGATGGGACTCAAACCCACAATCCCTGGCTTAGAGGCCACTGGGGCTTGATGTTCCTTGAAAGTGGGTTAGGTTTTATTATCAATCTTTGTTTCAAAATGCTACATTGTGTACTGACATAATTAAAGAATATAAGTCATGTAACAAACCAGTTAAGGTCTGGTACAAAGCACCATTACAATTTTTTAGCAGAGGATGGTTTCGATCCATGGACCGCTGGGTTATGGGCCCAGCACGCTCGCTTCGCCACTCTGCTGCACATCACCCCAGATGGGACTCAAACCCACAATCCCTGGGTAGGAGGCCGGTTACTTGCCTTATCCATTAGGCCACTGGGGCTTGATTGTTCCATGAAGGTGGGTTAGGTTTTCGTATCAACCTTTATTTCAAAATGCTACATTGTGTACTGACATAATTAAAGAAAATAAGTCATGTAACTGTAATAAACCAGTTAAGGTCTGGTACAAGTACCATTACAATTCTTTTAGCAGAGGATGGTTTCGATCCATCGACCACTGGGTTATGGGCCCAGCACTTCCTCTAGCCACTCTGCTGTCGATTTCTCTGAATGGAGTCGAACACACTAACCCTAAGGAGGTCGGGCAACACAGACCATTAAAAGAGAATTAAAAATCATGCTTCCAAACACAGTAAAAAATAATAACTGGAAGAAATGCATTCGTATTGATGCTTACATAATGTCAGGTCATTTCTATTTTTGTTGATCAATTAGATTTAAATATTTAGTGTAACTGAAATATTTTTGTCTAAAATCAACGTTAGCAGTTAGAATGCAGTTGAAGTGGCATATAATGTGAAAATCTGAATTAGCAGAGGATGATTTCGATCCATCGACCTCTGGGTTATGGGCCCAGCTGCGCCTTCGCTGCGCCCACTCTGCTGCACATCACCCCAGATGGGACTCAAACCTACAATCCCCTAGGGCGTGAGGGAGGCCAGTACTGCCTTATCCATTAGGCCACTGGGGCTTCGCTGTTTGTTCATGAAGGAGGTGGGTTAGGTTTTTATTATCAATCTTTGTTTCAAAATGCTTTACATTGTGTACTGACGCCATAATTAAAGAATATAAGTCATGTAACTTGTAATCCTATAAACCAGTTAAGGGCCCAGCATGCGCTTTCATCGCGCCACTCTCTGTCTCTTGCCTATATGGGAGTCAAACTCACCTAACATATAGGAAAGCTTGGGCAACACATGCCATCAAAAAGTAAATAAATCATGCTTCAAACACAGTAAAAGGAACTAACTGGAAGAAATGCATTCATATTGATGCTTACATAATGTCAGGTCATTTCTATTTTTTGTTGATCAATTCGTTAAATATTTAGTGTATTAAATATTTTGGTAATAACGTTAGCAGTTAGGAGAATGCAGTTGAAGTGGCATATAATGTGAAAATCTAGTTAGCAGAGGATGGTTTCGATCCATCGACCTCTGGGTTATGGGCCAACACACTTCACTTCACCACTCTGGTGTACAGCATCACCCCAGAAGGGACTCAGACCCCACAATCCCTGGCTTAGAGCCCTGGGCTTGATGTTTCCTTGAAAGTGGGTTAGGTTTTATTATCAATCTTTGTTTTTAAATGCTGTTGTGTACTGACATAATTAAAGAATATAAGTCATGTAACAAACCAGTTAAGGTCTGGTACAAAGCACCATTACAATTCTTTTACCTGCCCAGCAGAGGATGGTTTCGATCCATGGACCGCTGGGTTATGGGCCCATGCCTTCGCCTCGCCACTCTGCACATCACCCAGATGGGACTCAAACCCACAATCCCTGACGTGAGAGGCCAACACCTTATCCATTAGGCCACTGGGGCTTGTTGTTCCATGAAGGTGGGTTGGGTTTTCACATTATCAACCTTTATTTCAAATACATTGTGCACTGACATAATTAAGAAAATAAGTCTCATGTAACTGTAATAAACCAGTTAAGGTCTGGTACAAGTACCATTACAATTCTTTTAGCAGAGATGGTTTTATCGACCACTGGAGTTATAGATTTATACTTCGCTAACGCCCACTCTGCTGCTCGATTTCTCTGAATGAAATTGAGCACACTAACCCTAAGGAGGTGACATACAGACCATTAAAATTAAAGAAATCATGCTTCAAACACAGTAAAAATAACTGGAAGAAGCCTGCATTCGTATTGATGCTTACATAATGTCGGAATATTTCTATTTTTGTTGATCAGTCAGATTAAATATTTGGAGTGTAACTGAAATATTTTGTCTAAAATAACGTTAGCAGTTAGAATGCAGTTGAAGTGGCATATAATGTGAAAATCTAGTTAGCAGAGGATGATTTCGATCCATCGACCTCTGGGTTGTAAAACATGCTTCGCTCGCCACTCTCAAACATCACCCCAGATGGGACTCAAACACAATCCCTGGCGTGGGAGGCCAGTGCCTTATCCGGTAGGCCACTGGGGCTTGTTGTTCCATGAAGAGTGGGTTAGGTTTTTATTATCAATCTTTGTTTTAATGCTACATTATTGTGTGCTGACATAATTAAAGAATATAAGTCATGTAACTGTAATAAACCCAGTTAAGGGCCTTGCCTTCACGCTCTCGCCTCTGCTGTCTCTTGCCCTATTATGGGGAGTCAAGCTACTAACAGGGAAGCAGGGCAACATACCATCAAGTAAATAAATCATGCTTCAAACACAGTAAAAGACTAACTGGAAGAAATGCATTCATATTGATGCTTTATAATGTCAGGTCATTTTTGTTTTTTTTGGTTGATCAATTCGTTTAAATATTTAGTGTAATAAATATTTTGTTAATAAAATAACGTTAGCAGTTAGAATGCAGTTAGTGGCATATAATGTGAAAATCTAGTTGGCAGAGGATGGTTTCGATCCATAAGCCTCTGGGTTATAGATTTGGCACTTCACTTCACCACTCTGGTGTACATCACCCCAGAAGGGACTCGAACCCACAATCCTGGCTTAGAGTACTGGGGCGATATTCATGAAAGTGGGTTAGGTTTTATTATCAATCTTTGTTTCAAAATGCTACATTGTGTGCTGACATATTAAAAAAAAGAATATAGTCATATAACCAAACCCAGTTAAGGTCTGGTACAACACCAGCCACAATTCTTTTAGCCGAGGATGGTTTCGATCCATGGACCGCTGGGTTATGGGCCCATGCGCTTCGCTATGCGCCACTCTGCTGCCCTCACCCCCAGATGGGACTCAAACTACAATCCTGGCGTGGGAGGCCAGTGCACTTATCCATTAGGCCACTGGGGCTGGGCAATTTCATGAAGATTGGGTTGGGTTTTTGCTATCAACCTTTATTTCAAAATGCTGCATTGTGTACTGACATAATTAAAGAAAATAAGTCATGTAACTGTAATAAACTAGTTAAGGTCTGGTACAAGTACCATTACAATTCTTTTTAGCAGAGGATGGTTTCGATCCATCGACCACTGGGTTATGGGCCCAGCACGCTTCCTGCGCCACTCTGCTGTCGATTTCTCTGAATGGGAGTCGAACACACTAACCTAAGGAGGTCGGGCAACACAGACCATTAAAGAGAATTAAAGAAATCATGCTTCAAACACAGTAAAGGAAATAACTGGAAGAAATGCATTCGTATTGATGCTTACATAATGTCAGGTCATTTCTATTTTTTGTTGATCAATTCGTTAAATATTTAGTGTAACTGAAATATTTTGTCTAAAATAACGTTAGCAGTTAGAATGCAGTTGAAGTGGCATATAATGTGAAAATCTAGTTAGCAGAGGATGGTTTCGATCCATCGACCTCTGCGTTATGGGCCCAGCACACTTCCACTTCACCACTCTGGTACATCACCCCAGAAGGGACTCGAACCCACAATCCCTGGCTTAGGGAGGCCACTGGGCTTGATGTTCCTTGAAAGTGGGTTAGGTTTTATTATCAATCTTTGTTTCAAAATGCTACATTGTGTACTGACATAATTAAAGAATATAAGTCATGTAACAAACCAGTTAAGGTCTGGCATGCACCATTACAATTTTTTAGCAGAGGATGGTTTCGATCCATCAACCTCTGGGTTATGGGCCCAGCACGCCTCGCCTCTCTGCTGTCACATTCTCTGAATGAGAGTCGAACTCACTAACATAAGGAGATCGGGCAACACATACCATCAAAGAAGTAAATAAATCATGCTTCAAACACAGTAAAGGAACTAACTGGAAGAAATGCATTCATATTGATGCTTACATAATGTCAGGTCATTTCTATTTTTGTTGATCAATTGTTAAATATTTAGTGTAACAAAATATTTTGTGTAAAATAACGTTAGCAGTTGAATGCATCCGTTAGGAACATGTGAAATAGTTCTGAAAGTGGGTTAGGTTTTTTATCAATTTGTTTCAAAATGCTACATTGTGTACTGACATAATTAAG
>JAYMGU010000584.1:0-13163 GCA_036178185.1 Liparis tanakae | reverse complement strand
TTGCAACAGTAATTATTGGGATACGAAATCAACCAACACATGCCTTAGGACACCTTCTCCCAGAGGGCACCCCTGCCCCCCTAATCCCCGTCCTCGTCATTATCGAGACTATTAGCCTATTCATCCGCCCCCTAGCCCTAGGAGTACGGCTAACCGCTAACTTAACTGCCGGCCACCTTTTAATCCAACTTATCTCAACAGCTGCATTCGCCCTTTCTTCCTCAATACCCGCTGTCGCCCTACTAACAGCCACTGCTCTTGTAATGTTGACTCTTCTAGAGGTCGCCGTCGCCATAATTCAAGCCTACGTATTTGTTCTTCTTTTAACCCTTTATCTTCAAGAAAACGTCTAATGGCCCACCAAGCACACGCATACCACATAGTAGACCCTAGCCCTTGGCCCCTAACCGGGGCCATTGCTGCCTTATTAATAACCTCAGGTCTTGCAACCTGGTTCCATTTTCAATCTACAACCCTAATAACTCTAGGCCTAATCCTCCTTTTACTCACCATATACCAATGATGACGAGATATCGTACGAGAAGGTACATTCCAAGGACATCACACACCCCCAGTTCAAAAAGGACTCCGTTATGGTATAATTCTTTTTATTACTTCAGAAGTTTTCTTTTTCCTCGGTTTCTTTTGAGCCTTTTACCACGCAAGTCTCGCCCCAACCCCAGAACTAGGAGGATGCTGACCACCCTCCGGTATTACTACTCTTGACCCCTTTGAAGTCCCCCTACTTAATACCGCCGTCCTTTTAGCATCTGGTGTAACAGTTACCTGAGCCCACCACAGCATCATAGAAGGAGAACGAAAACAAACAATCCAATCTCTAACCCTAACAATCCTACTTGGCTTTTATTTTACTTTTCTTCAAGGCTTAGAATATTACGAAGCCCCCTTTACAATCGCAGACGGAGTCTATGGTGCTACCTTTTTCGTTGCTACTGGTTTCCATGGTCTCCATGTCATTATTGGCTCCACCTTTTTAGCTGTCTGTCTTATCCGCCAAATTCTTCACCACTTCACATCCCAGCATCACTTTGGATTTGAAGCAGCAGCTTGGTACTGACACTTCGTAGATGTTGTATGACTGTTCCTATATATCTCCATCTATTGATGAGGTTCTTAATCTTTCTAGTACTAAACAACAGTATAAGTGACTTCCAATCACCCGGTCTTGGTTAAAGTCCAAGGAAAGATAATGAATCTAATTGCAGTCGTAGTAACTGTCGCAACTCTTCTCACCTTACTTTTAGCCTTCGTATCTTTTTGAGTCCCCCAAATATCCCCCGACTATGTGAAACTCTCCCCTTATGAATGTGGATTCGACCCTTCAAATTCTGCCCGCCTACCTTTCTCCCTCCGATTTTTTCTAGTCGCAATCCTCTTTCTTCTATTTGACTTAGAAATTGCTCTACTTCTCCCCCTCCCCTGAGGGGACCAATTAACATCTCCTGTCCTAACCCTCTTTTGAGCTACTACTATTCTTATTCTTCTTACCTTAGGCTTAGTCCATGAATGACTTCAAGGCGGCCTTGAATGAGCTGAATAGATAATTAGTTTAAAAAAAACCTTTGATTTCGGCTCAAAAACTTGTGGTTAAACTCCATAATCATCTAATGACCCCCACCCACTTCGCCTTTTCTTCAGCTTTTATATTAGGACTAACCGGCTTAGCCTTTCACCGAGCTCACTTACTTTCTGCCCTTCTATGTCTGGAAGGAATAATACTAACCCTATTTATTGCCTTTTCTATCTGAACCCTACAACTTGGAACTTTAACAACCTCTTTAGCCCCCGTTCTTTTACTAGCATTCTCAGCCTGTGAAGCAAGTGCCGGCCTTGCTCTCTTGGTCGCTGCCACACGTACCCACGGCACTACCCGACTACAAAGCCTAAACCTCCTCCAATGTTAAAAATTTTAATCCCCACCCTTATGCTTATTCCTACAATTTGATCAACTCCCCCTAAATGACTATGATCGACTGCTCTAAGCTACAGCCTACTAATCGCCCTTCTTAGCCTATCATGACTAACTAACATAGCAGAAACTGGTTGAACTACTCTTAACTCCTCCATAGCCACAGATCCCCTATCTACCCCTCTTTTAGTACTAACCTGTTGACTACTTCCCCTCATAATTTTGGCAAGCCAAAACCACACAACATCTGAGCCCCTAAACCGACAACGTACTTACATCACACTCTTAATTTCTCTACAAATTTTTCTTATCATAGCTTTCGGGGCCACTGAAATTATTATATTTTATATCATATTTGAAGCCACTCTAATCCCCACCCTAATTTTAATCACTCGCTGAGGCAGCCAAGCCGAACGTCTAAACGCTGGGGTATACTTTCTTTTTTACACCCTCGCCGGATCTCTACCCCTACTTGTAGCCCTCCTACTTCTCCAAAATAATACTGGTACTCTATCCCTTCTTACTATCCAATACGCCAGCCCAATAGAAATAACATCTTACGCCCACAAATTATGATGAACCGGATGTCTTATAGCTTTTTTAGTTAAAATACCCCTTTACGGGGTCCATCTATGGCTCCCTAAAGCACACGTCGAAGCACCCATCGCAGGCTCTATAATTTTAGCCGCCGTACTCCTCAAACTAGGAGGCTACGGAATAATACGAATAATTATTATACTTGAACCCCTCACTAAAGAACTAAGCTACCCCTTTATTATTTTCGCCCTATGGGGTATCATTATAACAGGATCTATCTGTCTACGCCAGACAGACTTAAAATCTCTTATTGCCTACTCCTCAGTAAGCCATATAGGTCTAGTTGTAGCTGGCATTCTTACCCAAACCCCCTGAGGCTTCACCGGGGCCCTTATCCTTATAATTGCCCACGGACTAGCATCTTCAGCACTTTTTTGTCTTGCTAACACAAATTATGAACGAACCCATAGCCGAACTATACTATTAGCTCGGGGCCTACAAATAATTCTGCCTCTAATAACAACCTGATGATTCATCGCTAGCCTCGCTAATTTAGCCCTTCCTCCTCTCCCAAATCTCATGGGAGAATTAATAATCATCACCGCCTTATTTAACTGGTCTTGATGAACTCTCATTCTAACTGGAACAGGTACTCTCATCACAGCAGGTTACTCCTTGTATATATTTCTCATAACACAACGTGGTCCCCTACCAGCACATATCATCAACCTGGCCCCCTCCCACACACGAGAACATCTACTAATAATTCTCCACATCCTCCCACTACTCCTACTAACCCTGAAACCTGAATTAATCTGAGGATGAACCTCATGTAGATGTAGTTTAGCCAAAATATTAGATTGTGATTCTAAAGATAGAGGTTAAAATCCTCTCACCCACCGAGAGAGGCTCGCAGCAACGAAAACTGCTAATTTTCGCAACCCTGGTTGGACCCCAGGGCTCACTCGCCCGCTTCTAAAGGATAACAGCTTATCCATTGGTCTTAGGAACCAAAAACTCTTGGTGCAAATCCAAGTAGCAGCTATGCATCCCACTTCCCTAGCAATAACCTCAAGCTTAATTATCATTTTTACTCTCCTAATTTACCCCCTTTTCTCGACCCTCACCCCCGACACCAAACCCCTAAACTGAGCAACCACACACACCAAAACATCCGTAAAACTTAGTTTCTTTATTAGCCTCTTCCCTCTATTTATACTCTTAAATGAAGGAGCCGAAACAATCATCACTTCCTGAACATGAATAAACACTACCTGCTTTGACATTAACCTTAGCCTTAAATTCGACCAATATTCTGTTATCTTTATCCCCGTTGCTCTTTATGTGACCTGATCTATTCTTGAATTTGCATCCTGATATATGCATGCCGACCCTAACATAAACCGATTCTTCAAATATCTTTTAATTTTTCTTATCTCCATACTCATTTTAGTCACCGCAAATAACATATTCCAACTATTTATCGGCTGAGAGGGTGTCGGCATTATATCATTTCTTCTCATCGGCTGATGATCAGGACGAGCAGACGCTAACACTGCCGCCCTACAAGCAGTTTTATACAACCGAGTAGGAGACATTGGACTAATTTTAGCCATAGCCTGAATAGCCACAAACTTAAACTCTTGAGAAATACAACAAATTTTTATCGCTTCTAAAGACCTTGACCTAACTTTCCCCCTTCTAGGACTAATTCTAGCTGCTACTGGCAAATCTGCCCAATTCGGCCTTCACCCGTGACTGCCCGCTGCCATAGAAGGCCCCACACCCGTCTCTGCCCTACTTCACTCCAGTACTATAGTTGTCGCCGGTATTTTTCTTCTTCTACGAATAAGCCCCCTTTTAGAAAACAATCAAATTGCTTTAACTACATGCTTATGCTTAGGAGCACTTACTACTCTTTTTACAGCCACCTGCGCCCTAACACAAAATGACATTAAAAAAATTGTCGCCTTTTCAACATCCAGCCAACTAGGCTTAATAATAGTAACTATCGGGCTCAACCAGCCACAACTCGCTTTTTTACATATCTGTACTCATGCTTTCTTTAAAGCAATACTTTTCCTCTGTTCCGGTGCCATCATCCATAGCTTAAACGATGAACAAGACATCCGCAAAATAGGAGGCTTACATCATCTAACCCCTTTTACTTCCTCCTGCTTAACGATCGGAAGCCTCGCTCTAACTGGCACCCCCTTTCTAGCAGGCTTTTTCTCAAAAGACGCAATCATCGAAGCCTTAAACACATCCCACCTAAACGCCTGAGCCCTCACTCTCACCCTTTTAGCCACCTCCTTTACTGCCATCTACAGCCTCCGAGTAGTCTTTTTCGTCTCTATAGGTTACCCACGATTTAATAGCCTACCCCCAATCAATGAAAATAACAAAGCCCTAATTAATCCCATCAAACGTTTAGCTTGAGGAAGCCTAATCGCTGGTCTTATCCTTACCTCTAACATACTACCTCTAAAAACACCTGTCATAACCATAACCCCCTTACTCAAACTAACAGCTTTAATTGTAACTGTAACCGGACTACTTCTAGCCTTAGAACTAACTTCTCTCACAAATAAACAACACCAAACAAAACCTAATCTAACCCTCCACCATTTTTCTAATATACTAGGATTTTTTCCTTCCATCATTCACCGCCTCCCCCCTAAAATCAACTTACTGCTTGGCCAACTGGCTGCCAACCAAATAATCGATCAAACCTGACTTGAAAAAATAGGCCCAAAAGCTATCACTACCTTTAACCTCCCCCTAATTATTACTACAAGTAACTCCCAACAAGGTCTAATCAAAACCTATCTAGCTTTCTTCCTTCTTACTATTACCCTCACCATCATTCTATCAATAAGTTAAACTGCACGAAGACTTGATCGCCCCAACCCTCGAGTTAACTCCAAAACCACAAGCAACGTAAGCAAAAGTACTCAAGCACTAACTACTGCCATTCACCCCCCTGATGAATATATCAAAGCCACCCCACTAATATCCCCCCGAAGGACAGAAAACCCCCCAAACTCATCAACAGGTACTCAAGACCCCCCATATCAATCATTCCATATAACACTTGAAACTCCTACTACCACCGTGATATACATAGCTATATACATCAAAACTGTCCGACTCCCTCAAGCTTCTGGAAAAGGCTCAGCAGCTAAAGCTGCCGTGTAAGCAAAAACCACTAACATACCCCCTAAATAAATTAAAAATAAAACTAAACACAAAAAAGGTCCCCCAAAACCAGCTAACACCCCACACCCTACCCCTGCCACAACTACTAGCCCTAAAGCAGCAAAATAAGGAGAAGGGTTGGAAGCAACTGCTACTAACCCCAAAACTAAACTCAACAAAGACAAAGACATAATATAGGTCATAATTCCTGCCAGGATTTTAACCAGGACTAATGACTTGAAAAACCACCGTTGTAACTCAACTACAAGAACTTTAATGGCAAGCCTTCGAAAAACCCACCCCTTACTAAAAATCGCTAATGACGCACTTGTAGACCTTCCTACACCCTCCAATATCTCCGCATGATGGAACTTTGGCTCCCTATTAGGTCTTTGTCTTATTATCCAAATCCTCACAGGCCTATTCCTTGCCATACACTACACATCTAACATCGAAACAGCCTTCTCATCTATCGGACACATTTGCCGAGATGTCAACTATGGCTGATTTATCCGCAATCTTCATGCAAACGGAGCCTCTTTTTTCTTTATCTGCATTTACCTACACATTGGGCGAGGTCTTTACTACGGCTCTTTTTTGTACAAAAATACCTGAACAATTGGAGTTGTACTTCTTCTCCTAGTAATAATAACTGCCTTCGTAGGATATGTACTTCCCTGGGGCCAAATATCTTTTTGAGGCGCCACTGTTATCACCAACCTCCTCTCTGCAGTCCCCTACATCGGCGACACTCTAGTACAATGAATTTGAGGAGGATTTTCTGTCGATAACGCAACATTAAATCGATTCTTCACATTTCATTTTCTTTTCCCCTTTATCATTGCAGGGCTCACCCTAATCCATCTTCTATTTCTACATGAAACAGGTTCAACTAACCCCTTGGGCCTAAACTCAAACACAGACAAAATCTCATTCCACCCCTATTTTGCCTACAAAGATCTTCTAGGTTTTGCAACTTTAATTTTTGCTCTTTCAACTTTAGCTGTATTTGCTCCCAACCTGCTTGCAGACCCAGACAACTTTACCCCCGCAAATCCCTTAGTAACCCCGCCCCACATCAAACCTGAATGATACTTTTTATTCGCTTACGCTATTCTTCGATCAATCCCCAATAAACTTGGAGGCGTCCTCGCTCTTCTTGCCTCCATTCTAGTACTTCTAATAGTACCCCTCCTACACACTTCAAAACAACGAGCCATAACTTTCCGCCCTTTCACACAATTTTTATTTTGGGTACTAATTGCGGATCTAGCAATTCTTACATGAATTGGAGGAATACCCGTAGAAGACCCCTACATTATCATTGGCCAAATTGCCTCAGTATTATACTTCTCCCTATTTCTAGGAGTATTCCCTCTCACCGGTTTTATAGAAAATAAAATCACATGAGAATTTTGCAACAGTAGCTCAGCATCAGAGCCCCGGTCTTGTAAGCCGAATGTCGGAGGTTAAAATCCCCCCTTTTGCTCAAAGAAAGGAGATTTTAACTCCCACCCCTAACCCCCAAAGCTAGGATTCTAAACTAAACTATTCTTTGATAAATACACAATTTAATATCTAACAACTTAAACCAACCAAACCTAATTCCTAAATCTAATCCCTAAATCTAATTTCTAAAATAATTTCTAAAATTTAATTTCTAAAATTTAATTTCTAAAATTTAACCCCCAAAACTCTAGCTCCTAAAATCTCATCCTTAAAATTTCATCCCTAAAAATTAATTTCTAAAATTAATTTCTAAAATAATTTCTAAAATTTAATTTCTAAAATTTAATTTCTAAAATTTAACCCCCAAAACTCTAACTCCTAAAATCTCATCCTTAAAATTTCATCCCTAAAAATTAATTTCTAAAATTAATTTCTAAAATAATTTCTAAAATTTAATTTCTAAAATTTAATTTCTAAAATTTAACCCCCAAAACTCTAGCTCCTAAAATCTCATCCTTAAAATTTCATCCCTAAAAATTAATTTCTAAAATTAATTTCAAAAATAATTTCTAAAATTTAATTTCTAAAATTTAATTTCTAAAATTTAACCCCAAAACTCTAGCTCCTAAAATCTCATCCTTAAAATTTCATCCCTAAAATTAATTTCTAAAATTAATTTCTAAAATAATTTCTAAAATTTAATTTCTAAAATTTAATTTCTAAAATTTAACCCCCAAAACTCTAGCTCCTAAAATCTCATCCTTAAAATTTCATCCCTAAAAATTAATTTCTAAAATTAATTTCTAAAATAATTTCTAAAATTTAATTTCTAAAATTTAATTTCTAAAATTTAACCCCCAAAACTCTAGCTCCTAAAATCTCATCCTTAAAATTTCATCCCTAAAAATTAATTTCTAAAATTAATTTCTAAAATAATTTCTAAAATTTAATTTCTAAAATTTAATTTCTAAAATTTAACCCCCAAAACTCTAGCTCCTAAAATCTCATCCCTAAAATTTCATCCCTAAAAATTAATTTCTAAAATTAATTTCTAAAATAATTTCTAAAATTTAATTTCTAAAATTTAATTTCTAAAATTTAACCCCCAAAACTCTAGCTCCTAAAATCTCATCCCTAAAATTTCATCCCTAAAAATTAATTTCTAAAATTAATTTCTAAAATAATTTCTAAAATTTAATTTCTAAAATTTAATTTCTAAAATTTAACCCCCAAAACTCTAGCTCCTAAAATCTCATCCCTAAAATTTCATCCCTAAAAATTAATTTCTAAAATTAATTTCTAAAATAATTTCTAAAATTTAATTTCTAAAATTTAATTTCTAAAATTTAACCCCCAAAACTCTAGCTCCTAAAATCTCATCCTTAAAATTTCATCCCTAAAAATTAATTTCTAAAATTAATTTCTAAAATAATTTCTAAAATTTAATTTCTAAAATTTAATTTCTAAAATTTAACCCCCAAAACTCTAGCTCCTAAAATCTCATCCTTAAAATTTCATCCCTAAAAATTAATTTCTAAAATTAATTTCAAAAATAATTTCTAAAATTTAATTTCTAAAATTTAATTTCTAAAATTTAACCCCAAAACTCTAGCTCCTAAAATCTCATCCTTAAAATTTCATCCTAAAAATTAATTTCTAAAATTAATTTCTAAAATAATTTCTAAAATTTAATTTCTAAAATTTAATTTCTAAAATTTAACCCCAAAACTCTAGCTCCTAAAATCTCATCCTTAAAATTTCATCCCTAAAAATTAATTTCTAAAATTAATTTCTAAAATAATTTCTAAAATTTAATTTCTAAAATTTAATTTCTAAAATTTAACCCCCAAAACTCTAGCTCCTAAAATCTCATCCTTAAAATTTCATCCCTAAAAATTAATTTCTAAAATTAATTTCTAAAATAATTTCTAAAATTTAATTTCTAAAATTTAATTTCTAAAATTTAACCCCCAAAACTCTAGCTCCTAAAATCTCATCCTTAAAATTTCATCCCTAAAAATTAATTTCTAAAATTAATTTCTAAAATAATTTCTAAAATTTAATTTCTAAAATTTAATTTCTAAAATTTAACCCCCAAAACTCTAGCTCCTAAAATCTCATCCCTAAAATTTCATCCCTAAAAATTAATTTCTAAAATTAATTTCTAAAATAATTTCTAAAATTTAATTTCTAAAATTTAATTTCTAAAATTTAACCCCCAAAACTCTAGCTCCTAAAATCTCATCCCTAAAATTTCATCCCTAAAAATTAATTTCTAAAATTAATTTCTAAAATAATTTCTAAAATTTAATTTCTAAAATTTAATTTCTAAAATTTAACCCCCAAAACTCTAGCTCCTAAAATCTCATCCTTAAAATTTCATCCCTAAAAATTAATTTCTAAAATTAATTTCTAAAATAATTTCTAAAATTTAATTTCTAAAATTTAATTTCTAAAATTTAACCCCCAAAACTCTAGCTCCTAAAATCTCATCCCTAAAATTTCATCCCTAAAAATTAATTTCTAAAATTAATTTCTAAAATAATTTCTAAAATTTAATTTCTAAAATTTAATTTCTAAAATTTAACCCCCAAAACTCTAGCTCCTAAAATCTCATCCCTAAAATCTCATCCCTAAAAATTAATTTCTAAAATTAATTTCTAAAATAATTTCTAAAATTTAATTTCTAAAATTTAATTTCTAAAATTTAACCCCCAAAACTCTAGCTCCTAAAATCTCATCCCTAAAATTTCATCCCTAAAAATTAATTTCTAAAATTAATTTCTAAAATAATTTCTAAAATTTAATTTCTAAAATTTAATTTCTAAAATTTAACCCCAAAACTCTAGCTCCTAAAATCTCATCCCTAAAATTTCATCCCTAAAAATTAATTTCTAAAATTAATTTCTAAAATAATTTCTAAAATTTAATTTCTAAAATTTAATTTCTAAAATTTAACCCCCAAAACTCTAGCTCCTAAAATCTCATCCCTAAAATTTCATCCCTAAAAATTAATTTCTAAAATTAATTTCTAAAATTTAATTTCTAAAATTTAATTTCTAAAATTTAACCCCCAAAACTCTAGCTCCTAAAATCTCATCCCTAAAATTTCATCCCTAAAAATTAATTTCTAAAATAATTTCTAAAATTTAATTTCTAAAATTTAATTTCTAAAATAATTTCTAAAATTTAATTTCTAAAATTTAATTTCTAAAATATTTCTAAAATATTTCTAAAATATTTCTAAAATATTTCTAAAATATTTCTAAAATATTTCTAAAATATTTCTAAAATTTAACCCCTAAAACCCTAACTCCTAAATTAACCCTCCCCCCTTAACCCAGTCGGATAATTCTATATATATATGAAAAATATACATATATATGTATGGGTATTCCTCATATATTTATTTTAACCATATATTATTGTAATAGTACCATATATGTTTAATCAGCATTAATAGATATTAACCATTCATCTAGTAATAACATGAAAATTTAACACACGAAAATTATTTAATTTGATAAAAATTAAATAAAACTAGATAAATTTAAGAGCCACATAAATTTATAGTTATGGAAATTAGCATAAATAAACTTAGTACAGCTTCAAATCCTAATATATCGAAGAACTCATAAAGCTAAAATAAATTAATACGCCCAATATTATATCTTGGAGTGATGAGATTTTAACTCAGAGTCTGAGTAATAAAGATACATATACCTAGATTCAACATTTTATAATATTTAAGTATTCGACTCAATAAGAACCAACCATCAGTTGATAACTTAAAGTACTCGGTTATTGAAGGTGAGGGACAAATATTCGTGGGGGTAACACAACTTGCACTATTCCTGACATTTGGCTCCTTTTTCAGGAACATTAATTGATATTATCCCTCATACGTTCATCGACGCTTACATAAGTTAATGTTGATAAGACATAGGGAAGAACCCCCCTAAAGTGTTTTCTACCGGGTTATCTCTCTTTTTTTTTATCCTTTCATTTTGCATCTCAGAGTGTAAGCGTCAAAAACAGACAAGCACCGGGACATTTTAGATTACCCAACGAAAAAAGATTAATTAATTAAGAAGATAAAAATTGAAACCAAAAATAATTTTAAAGTCGGATAATTCTATATATATATGAAAAATATACATATATATGTATGGGTATTCCTCATATATTTATTTTAACCATATATTATTGTAATAGTACCATATATGTTTAATCAGCATTAATAGATATTAACCATTCATCTAGTAATAACATGAAAATTTAACACACGAAAATTATTTAATTTGATAAAAATTAAATAAAACTAGATAAATTTAAGAGCCACATAAATTTATAGTTATGGAAATTAGCATAAATAAACTTAGTACAGCTTCAAATCCTAATATATCGAAGAACTCATAAAGCTAAAATAAATTAATACGCCCAATATTATATCTTGGAGTGATGAGATTTTAACTCAGAGTCTGAGTAATAAAGATACATATACCTAGATTCAACATTTTATAATATTTAAGTATTCGACTCAATAAGAACCAACCATCAGTTGATAACTTAAAGTACTCGGTTATTGAAGGTGAGGGACAAATATTCGTGGGGGTAACACAACTTGCACTATTCCTGACATTTGGCTCCTTTTTCAGGAACATTAATTGATATTATCCCTCATACGTTCATCGACGCTTACATAAGTTAATGTTGATAAGACATAGGGAAGAACCCCCCTAAAGTGTTTTCTACCGGGTTATCTCTCTTTTTTTTTATCCTTTCATTTTGCATCTCAGAGTGTAAGCGTCAAAAACAGACAAGCACCGGGACATTTTAGATTACCCAACGAAAAAAGATTAATTAATTAAGAAGATAAAAATTGAAACCAAAAATAATTTTAAAGTCGGATAATTCTATATATATATGAAAAATATACATATATATGTATGGGTATTCCTCATATATTTATTTTAACCATATATTATTGTAATAGTACCATATATGTTTAATCAGCATTAATAGATATTAACCATTCATCTAGTAATAACATGAAAATTTAACACACGAAAATTATTTAATTTGATAAAAATTAAATAAAACTAGATAAATTTAAGAGCCACATAAATTTATAGTTATGGAAATTAGCATAAATAAACTTAGTACAGCTTCAAATCCTAATATATCGAAGAACTCATAAAGCTAAAATAAATTAATACGCCCAATATTATATCTTGGAGTGATGAGATTTTAACTCAGAGTCTGAGTAATAAAGATACATATACCTAGATTCAACATTTTATAATATTTAAGTATTCGACTCAATAAGAACCAACCATCAGTTGATAACTTAAAGTACTCGGTTATTGAAGGTGAGGGACAAATATTCGTGGGGGTAACACAACTTGCACTATTCCTGACATTTGGCTCCTTTTTCAGGAACATTAATTGATATTATCCCTCATACGTTCATCGACGCTTACATAAGTTAATGTTGATAAGACATAGGGAAGAACCCCCCTAAAGTGTTTTCTACCGGGTTATCTCTCTTTTTTTTTATCCTTTCATTTTGCATCTCAGAGTGTAAGCGTCAAAAACAGACAAGCACCGGGACATTTTAGATTACCCAACGAAAAAAGATATTCCAATTAATTAAACAAAGATAATGTAATGTTAGGAAATATTTATTGTAGACTTACATAATTGATTTCTAGAGCATAATATAAATTACGAATTTTTATAAAATTTTTTTTTTTTTTTTTTTTAAAAAAAAATTTTTTACTAAAATTTAAATATTTTGAAATATCTATTTTTAATCTTACAATAAGCCTTTTTTTCGTTAAAATCCCCCTACCCCCTTAGACCCCCAGACATGACTATCATTCCTGAAAACCCCCCGGAAACAGGAAAGTCACGACTTGGATTATTTTTTTTTTTCGGTCTTTTTTTTTTTTGTGCTTATTTACACTATTGCAAATATTAAATTGTTAGCGTAGCTTACCTAAAGCATGACATTGAAGATGTTAAGACAGGCCCTAGAAAGCTGAGA
>JAYMGU010000583.1:0-13302 GCA_036178185.1 Liparis tanakae | reverse complement strand
TTGGGTTTAAAGGGTTAGAGGTTGGGGATTTAGGGGTTAGAGGTTGGTGAGGTTAGGGTTGGGGTTGGGGTTAGGGTTAGGGTTAGGGTTAGGGTTGGTGTTGGGGTTAGGCTTAGGGTTGGGGTTAGGGTTGGTGTTGGGGTTGGGGTTGGGGTTGGGGAGTTAGGGGTTAGGGTTGGGGTTAGGGTTGGGGTTAGGGGTTGGGGTTAGGGTTGGGGTTGGGGTTTAAGGTTAGGTTAGGGTTAGGGGTTAGGGGTTGGGGTTGGGTTAGGGTTAGGGTTAGGGTTCTGGGGTTAGGTTAGGGTTGGGTTGGGGTTGGGGTTGGGGTTGGAGTTGGGTTGAGGTTAGGAGTTAGGGTTGGGGTTAGGGTTAGGGGTTGAGGTTGGGTTGGGGTTAGGGTTAGGGTTGGGGTTGGGGTTAGGGTTGGAATAAGGGATGAAAGAAACCCTGGAGCGTCGGCCTCTAACTTTTTCCAGGTCTCAAGCGTCTGTTTTGGATCTGCCTTACCAATTCAATGCACTTTAACCATACCACGAATGTCGGACTTTGGAAAGGGTTTCAAAAATGGAGTTCAAAATACAGGGGCGGCCCGTGCGACTATACGCAGGGCGGCCGGTCGGCAGAGCCTTATAACCCATGAGGGTCTACCCCCTGGAAGCGACCATTGCACAATAAAGCTCATGGGACCGGGCTGTGGGACAGCAGAAGTGTATCCGATATTTGCGTTTTCCGACCCCAGGCTTGATTTTTTTCTTAGAATAACTTTTTTTCTGAAGGTCTGAGAGCTTACCCGATTCGTGATGCATTTCTTGTATGCCCTGAGGCCGTTGCAGATCCAACGGTACCAGGCCCCGAGTCTGTAGGACGTCGGGAAGCCAAATGAGTTTTTTTGGCCCGAATGGACCTCTTAGAAATAGGGTCTTCGTGAATAGCTCTTGTCCTGAAGGTCGTGGGAGACCTGCAAATGGTCTCTATCCCCCAAGTCATGCATTAGCTTCCAGGGTCCCATCCCGATTTTGGGACCTTCCGATGGGGTTTTATTGATAGCAAGAGAAAAACTCACATGCATCTCCACACACACAAATACACACACACACACCACACCCACCACACCCCCCACACCACCACACCACACCACACCACACACACACACACCACACACACACACACACATACCACACTACACCACACCACACACACACACACACCACACCACACACACACACCACACACCACACACCACACACACCACACACACACACACACACACACACACACACACACACACACACCACACCAACAGCCAACACACACACATGCATGTTGAACACACAGAGAAAAACTCACATACTGCTATTTACACATATCAATAACAGGCCCGTCACTCAAAGATCAGGCCCCGCCTCTGCACGACTATGTGTGCAATTTAACCAAGCTGGTGGCTGGTGCAGGGGCAACGTCTATAAGAGAGAGCCAAATTGACACAATTTAGCCCACTACAGTGTTACAACCTGTCAATACACAGAAACAATATTCAATGAATGCATGTGTAATAATGTCAATATATATAAACTTAGGGTTGGGGTGGGGTTAAAGTTAAGGTTAAAGGATTAAGTTTAGGGTCAGCAGTTGGGTTGAGGTTAGGGGTTAAGGTTCTGATTGAGTTAGGGTCAAAGGTTATGGTTAGGGGTCAAAAGTCAGTTGGGTTAGGGTTAGGGTTGGGTTAGGAGTTAGGTTAGGGTTAGGGTTAGGGATGAGTTGAGGTTAGGGTTGGGGTTAGGGGTGGAATAAGGGATAAAGCTCCACCGGGGCAACCAGTGGCCTCTAACGCTTTTCGGGGTCCTAGAAAGCTCTGTTTGGATCTGCCTGAATTACGACCCTTGCGGCACAACCATACCACCCGAGAATGTAGGACTTTGGAAAAAGGTTCCAAAAATGAGGATTCAAAATACCGGGCGGCCCGTCGGCTATGCACCCAGACGGCGTTGGCGGCCTGCGACAGGAGATTACCAGGCGACCATTAGCACAATAAAGCTCTCATGGGACCGAGCTGGCGGGACCTTGGGAAGTGTCCGATATTTGCGTTTTCCGACCCGGAAAGCGTTTTTCTTGAAACGCTTTTTTTCTGAAGGTCTGAAAGCCTAGCCGATTCGTGATGCATTTCTTGTATGCCCTGAGGCCGTTGCGGATCCAACGGTACCAGGCTCGAGTCTGTAGGACGTCGGGAAGCCAAAGTGAGTTTTTTGGGAATGGACCTCGTTAGAAAAAGGGGTTTTTGAATACTCTTTTCCTGAAAGGGGGAACCCAAAAGGGCCCTGATCCCCGTTCATTCGCCCAGGGACCTCCGTTTGGGGTTTGGGTTTTTAAAAAAAAACCCCATCACCACACAAAAAACACACAACCCCCACACCCACACCACACCCACCACACACCACACACACACACACACACACACACACACACACACACACACACACACACACACCACACCACACACACACACCACACACACCCCCCACACAACCCCACCCCCCAAAAAAAACACACAAAAACCACAACCCCACCCCAAAACCCCAAACCCAACAAAAAAAACCCCCCCACCAAACCCCAAAAACCCCCAAAAAAACCCCCCAAAAAAAACCCCCCCCCCACAAACAAAACCCCCCCCCCCAAACCCCCCAAAAAACCCCAAAAAACCCAAAAGGGGAAAAAGGGGAAAAAAGGAAAATTTTTGATTTTTAAAAAATTAAAAATTTTAGGTTAAAAAAGGGGGGTTTTTTAAAATTTAAGGGGAGGGGTTTCCCCCGGGGAAAGGGGGGGGTTTTTGAAGGGGGGGGGGAATTTGGGAGGGTTAGTTAGGGGGAATTTTTTGGGGGTTTTGGGGGTTTTTGGGGGGGAAAAATTAAATTTTGGGAAATTTTTGAAAAGGGGTAGGAAAATTTGGGGGGGGTTAAAATTTTAAAAATTTTTTGGGGGGGGATTTGGGGTTTTAGGTTTTTAAAAACCCTAATCTTGGGGGGTGGGTTTTGGAGGGGGGAAAAATTTTATTAAATTAAAGGGGGATTAAAATTGGGGTTGGGGAAAAGGTTGTAATTTTTTTGGGGGGGGCCAAGGAAAGTCTGGGATCGAGTGGTTAGGTTAGGGAGGAATTAGATAAAAATAAAAAAAAAAAAGGGAAGCAGAACACAGACCCACGACAGCCACACCACACACCACCACACGACAACACCACACACACAAAACCCCAAACACGCCACACAACCAACAGGCTACAAAGTATGTTGAATAAGAAAAGCTCACATAGCTTAGGAAAGGGTCTTAGGGCGTCCTAAAGATCAGGCCCCCCTTGCAGCTATGGTTGCAATTTAACTAGGGTTGGTAGGTTGAGGCGAGCGTCTATAGGGGGGTTAGGTTAGGGAGGCTTAGGCGTTACAGTGTAGTGTCTACAGAGCTTAGGTTAGTTAGGTATAAGGTAATAGTATAGGGTTGGGTTAGGGGTTAGGGTTAAGGTTAAGGTTAAGGTTAAGTTTAGGGTCAGCGTTAGAGGTTGAGGTTAGGGTTAAGGTTAGGTTAAGGTTAGGGTCAAGGTTAGGTTAGGGTCAGGGTCGGGTCAGGGTTAGGGTTAGGAGGAGGAGGGAGGACTAGACTGGAGTTTGAAAGTTGGTTGGTGGAGGTTAGTTTCAGGGAGGTTAAGATGATTATATGGGAGGAATGGTGGGGTCGGGATTAGAAAAAGGATGAAAACCAGCGGACGGCCCGTCGGCCTCTAACTTTTTCCGAGGTCCTAGAGAAATCTGTTGGATCTGCCTTACATAATCGGCCTTGCGCTTCAACCATACCACCCGAAGATGTCGGACTTTGGAAAAGGTTCCAAAATGGGGATTCAAAATCGGCGGCAGTCGGCTATATACTTTGAACCGGCGTCTTAAACCTCGCCGACAGGGTCTACCCCCTGAAGCGACCATTGCGCACAATAAAGCTCATGGGACGAGGCTGTGGGACCTGGGAAGTGTCCGATATTTGCGTTTTCCGACCCCGAAACGTTTTCTTGAATAACTTTTTTCTGAAGGTCTGAGAGCTTAGCCGATTCGTGATGCATTTCTTGTATGCCCTGAGGCCGTTGCGGATCAACGGTACCAGGCTCGAGTCTGTAGGACGTCAGGGAAGCCAAAGTGAGTTTTTTCGTGAATGGACCTCGTTAGAAATAGGGGTCTTCGGTGAATAGCTCTTGTCCTGAAGGTCGTAGAGACCTGCAAATGGTCTCTGACTCCCCCAAGTCATGCATTATCGCTTCCAGGGTACCATCCAGCAGTCTGTGGGACCTTCCGATGTGGTTATTGATAGCAAGAAAAAACTCACATCTCACACACACAAATCACACACACACACACACCACACCACACCACACACACACCACACCACACACACACACACACACACACACACACACACACACACACACACACACACACACCACCACACCACACACACACACCACACCACACCCCACACACCCCACACACACACACACACACACACACACACACACACACACACACACACACACACACACACACACACACCCAACAGCCAACACAACACATGCATGTTGAACACACAGAGAGAAAACTCACATGCTTCACACACAGCACAGCCTCAATAGCAGGCCCGTCACTCAAAGATCAGGCCCGCCCCTCTGCACGACTATGTGTGCAATTTAACCAAAACTGGTGTGGTGCAGGAACGCAGCGTCTATAGAGGAGCCAGAGGACACAGACTGGCCCTAAAGGGTTGGATTGTCAATACAAGTAATATTCAATGAATGCAGTGTAATAATGGTTATTAGGTAGGTTAGGTTGGTTAGGGGTTAGGGTTTAAAGGGTTAAAGGGTTAGGGTTGGGTTAGGGTTGAGGTTAGGGTTAAGGTTAGGGTCAAAGGTTAGTGGTTAGGGTCAGGGTTAGGGTAGGGTTAGGGTTGGGGAGGGGGGGAGGGCTAGACTGGTTGGTAAATTGGGTTAGGTCAGGGTTAGGTTTCAGGCGTAGGTTAAGATGTTATATGTGGAAGGGTCGGGGTCAGGATTAGAATAAGGGATGAAAACCACGGGACGCCGTCGGCCTCTAACTTTTCCGAAGGTCCTAGAAAATCTGTTTGGATCTGCCTTACATAATTCGGCCCTTGCGCTAACCATACCACCCCGAAGATGTCGGACTTTGGAAAAGGTTTCCCAAAAAGGGGGATTCAAAATCGGACGCCGTCGACTATATACTTTGAACCGGGCGTGAAGAACCTCGCCGACAGGGTCTACCCCCTGAAGCGACCATTGCGCACAATAAAGCTCATGGGCCCGAGGCTGTGGGACCTTGGGAAGTGTCCGATATTTGCGTTTTCCGACCCGGAAACGTTTTTCTTGAATAACTTTTTTCTGAAGGTCTGAGAGCTTAGCCGATTCGTGATGCATTTCTTGTATGCCCTGAGGCCGTTGCGGATCCAACGGTACCAGGCTCGAGTCTGTAGGACGTCGGAAGCCAAAGTGAGTTTTTTTCGCTGAATGGACCTCGTTAGAAATAGGGGTCTTCGGTGAATAGCTCTTGTCCTGAAGGTCGTGAGACCTGCAAATGGTCTCTGACTCCCCAAGTCATGCATTATGCTTCCAGGGTACCATCCAGCAGTCTGTGGGACCTTCCGATGTGGTTATTGATAAGAAAACTCACATGCATCTCACACACACACAAAATACACACACACACACCACACACACCACACCACACCACACACACCACACCACACACACACACACACACACACACACACACACACACACACACACCACCACACCACACCACACCACACACACACCACACCACACACACCACACACACACACACACACACACACACACACACACACACACACACACACACACACACACACACACAACAGCCAGCACACACATGCATGTTGAAACACACAGAGAAAAACTCACATGCTTCACAAAGCACAGCCTCAATAGCAGGCACTCACTCAAGATCAGGCCCGCCCCTCTGCACGACTATGTGTGAATTTAACCAAAAACTGGTGGCTGGTGCAGGAACGCTAGGGTGGTTGAGGGAGTGTGGTTAGGATGGCATTACGGGTGTTAGGTGTTCATAAGGGGAAATTAATGAATGTAGGGTGAATAATGTCAATTATTAGGGTTAGGGTTGGTTAGGGTTAAGGTTGGTTAAGGTTAGGTTTAGGGTTAGGTTAGGTTAGGTTAGGGTTAGGTGGTTAAGAGGTAAAGGTTTAGGTTAGGGTGGTCGGGTCAGGGTTAGGAGTTAGGGAGGAGAGGAGGGTGCAGAGGGTTTGAATTGGGTGGGGGTTAGGTTCGAGAGGTTAGGGTTATATGTGGAGGAATGGTAGGGTCAGGATTAGAATAAGGGATGAAAACCACGCGGGACGCCCGTCGGCCTCTAACTTTCCGAAGGTCCTAGAAAAATCTGTTTGGATCTGCCTTACATAATTCGGCCCTTGCGCTTCCAACCATACCACCCCGAAGATGTCGGACTTTGGAAAAGGTTCCAAAATGGGATTCAAAATACGGAACTGACCCGTCGGCTATATACTTTTGAACCGGCGGTCGAGAGCCTCGCCGACAGGGTCTACCCCCTGGGCGACCATTGCGCACAATAAAGCTCATGGGACCGAGGCTGTGGGACCTTGGGAAGTGTCGATATTTTTGCTCCGACCCGAAACGTTTTTCTTGAATAACTTTTTTACTGAGGGTCTGAGAGCTTAGCCGGTTCGTGGTGGATTTCTTGCATGCCCCCGAGGGCGTTGCGGATCCAACGGTACCAGGCTCGAGTCTGTAGGACGTCGGGAAGCCAAAGTGAGTTTTTTCGCAATGGCCCTCGTTAGAAATAGGTGCCTTCGGTGATTAGCTCTTGTCCTGAAGGCCGTAGTGACCTGCATATGGTCTCTGCCTCCCCCATGTCATGCACTGCCCTTCCAGGGTACCATCCGCGAGTCTGTGGGACCTTCGATGTGGTTATTGATAGCAGAGAAACCACATGCATCTCCACACACACACAATACACACACACACACACACCACACACCCCACACCACCCCACACCACACCACACCACACCACACCACACACACACACACACCACACACACACCACACACCACACACCACACACACACCACACCACACCACACACCACACACACCACACCACACCACACCACACCACACCACACACACACACACCACACACACCACACCACACCACACCACACCACACCACACACACACACACACACACACACACACACCACACCACACCACACCACACACACCACAATAACCAATAATACTGTCAATAAACCACACCACACACACCACACACCACATTAACCACACAATCACACACCAATAACCACACCACAACCACACCACACCACACAACCCCACACACACCACACACACACACACCACAACCACACCACACCACACCACACCACACACACCACACACCACACACACACACACACACACCACACACCACACACACACCACACACAACACACACACATTCACACACACACCACACACACACACACCACACACACAATAACACCATAAGGCTAATAATACCGCCACACCACACACACCACACCCACACAAACACACACACACACACACACACACACACAATCTTCAACAGCTAACACAACACATGCATGTTGGAACACACAGCACGGCCTCAGCAGGCCTGCTCACTTCAAAGATCAGGCCCTGCCCTCTGCAATGATCTATGTGCAATTTAACCAAAACTGGTGGCTGGTGCAGGAACGCCAGCGTCTCAGCAGAGGAGCCAGAGTGACACAGTAGACTGCCCTACAGTGTTATAGCCTGTCAATACACAGAGCAATATTCAATGAATGCATGTAATAATGTCAATATATATAGGCTTAGGGTTAGGTTAGTTACAAGTATGTTGCTAAGTTTTAGGGTCAACGTTGGCGTTGAGGTTAGGTTATACACAAGTTAAGGTTAGGGTCAAAGGTTGCGGTTAGGGTCAGGTCGGGCCAGTTAGGTTAGGGAGGGAGGGGGGAGGGCTGCAGACTGGGTTGCAAATTGCTGAGGCTAAAGCAAGTTTCGCTGCCGAGGTTAAGATGATTATATGGAGGAATGGTCGGGTCAGGATTAGAATATGGATGAAAACTAATGCCACGTCTGGCCGGGCTCTAACTTTTTTTCCGAAGGTCCTAGAGAAAAATCTGTCGATTCAGTTTTTACATAATCTTTGTTCCTTATGCCTAAACCATACCACACCCCGGAAGATGCCGGACTTTGGAAAGGTTCCAAAATGGGGATCAAAACACGACGCCTGGCCGGCGGCAGGCTTTGAACTGGCGGTCGTGCCTCGCCGCCGACAGGGTCTACTCCCTGAAGCGTACTCCATTGTGCACAATAAAGCTCATGCGGGACTGAGGCTGTGGGACCTTGGGAAGTGTCCGGAGTATTTGCGTTTTTCCGACCCTCGAAACGCTTTTTTCTTGAATAACTTTTTCTGAAGGTCTGAGATGGACGCTGATTCGTGATGCATTTCTTGTATGTCTCCTGAGGCTGCTGCGGATCCAACGGTTTTGTTTGAGTCTGTAGGACGTCGGGAAGCCAAAAGTGAGTTTTTTTCGGCGGCTGGACCTCGTTAGAAATAGGGCTCCGGTGAATAGCTCTTGTCCTGAAGGTCAGAGACTGCAATGGTCTCTCTGACTCCCCAAGTCATGCATTGCGCTCTAGGGTATTGCATCCATGGAAGTCTGTGGGATCTTTCCGATGTGGTTAATATTGATAGCAAGAGAGAAAACCTCATGCATCTCTTTACACACACACAAATACACACACACACACACACCACACCACACCCACACCACACCACACCACACCACACCACACACACACACCACACAACACACACACCACACACACACCACACCACACACACACACACACCACACACACACCACACACCACACACACACCACAATAACACACCTTTCACACCACACCACACCACACCACACACACACACACCACACCACACCACACACCCCACACACACACACACACACACACACACACACACACACACACACACACACCACCAAAACGCAATCTGAGTGAGAATAGTGAAACCCATGATTTGATGTTATTTGACAACCCCAATTTTTAATTTAAAAAATGAATTACTTTTTGGACTTAGAGCCCCTGGTTCTTTTTTCTAAATGAAGAGGGGCCCCCCCACATGCGTTTTTAATTTTGGGGGACCAAAGGGCTGCAAGTTAAGGGGCCCCCAAAACAGCCCCCAGGGGGTCAATCGGGGGCCAAGGGGCAACTTTGGGTGTCATTTTGAGAAAGCAAAAGTCCAAAAAACCTTAAATGGGCAAAGCCCAATTTTTGCACAGGCACTCGACCAGGCCAGAATGAGACCATGGGTGAAACCCTCTAAAAAAAACCCCATATTAATTGGTTTGTGAATCCAGGATTTGTAGGCTGTGGGGACTTAAAAACTGAGACCACCCCAACACCACACCACACCACACCACACCACACACACCACACACACACCACACCACACCACACACCACACCACACACACCACACCCCCACCACACCACACCCCCACACACACACACACACACACACACACACACCACACCACACCACACCACACCACACCACACACCACACACACACACAAAAAACCCACCACACCCACACACCACACACCACACACACACCACCACCCCACACACAAAACCACCCCACACACCACACACACCCACACACCACACCCAACCCCACACCAACCACACCACCCCACCCCACACACCACACACCACACACACACACACACACACACACACCACACACCACACCCCACACACCCACACAAAACACACACACACACACACCCCACACACACCACACCACACACACACACCACACACCACACACAAAAAAAACACACCACACCCCCAAAAAAAAAAAAAAAAAAAAAAAAAAAAAAAAAAAAAAAAAAAACCCCCCCCCCCCCCCCCCCCCCCCCCCCCCCCCCCCCCCCCCCCCCAAAGGGGGGGCCAGGGCACGGGCGGCCCCTTGTTTTTTAAGCCTGAATAAAGAAAAAATTAATGAATGATTGTAAAAAAAAGAAATAATATAGGTTTAGGGTTAGGGTTTGGGGAATTTAAGGTTAAGGTTTTGGGTTTAACGGTTGGTTGGGTTGGTTAAGGTTAAAATTGGTTAGGCCGTTGTTGGGTTGGGTCAGGCCGGGTCGGGGGTTAGGGTTAGGAGGGAGGGGGGGGGGGTGCAGACTGGGTTTGGGGTTTTGGGTTTGGGTGGGTTGTTTCGGGCCGGGTTAAGTGTTTAGTGGAGGAAGTGGGAGGTTAGAATAAGGGAGAAAACCCCCTGGACGCCCGCCGGGCCTCTAATTTTTTTTTCCAAGGTCCAGAGAAAATCTGTTTGGATCTCCCCAAAAACGGCCCTTGCGCTTAACATACCACCCCGGATGTGTTCCAAAATGGGGATTAAAAATAGGACCCCCCGGGGTATATATTTTTTGAACGGGGGTTGAGAGTTTCGCCCAGGGTTAATTCTGAAGCCCATTGGCACAATAAAGCTCTGGGACCGAGGGGGGACCTTGGGAAGTGTCCGATTTTTTGCTTTTTCCACCCCAAAACGTTTTTTTTAAAAATTTTTTTTGAAGGTCTGAGAGAGGATTCGTGATGCATTTTGTATGCCCCCGAGGCCTTTCGGACCAACGGTAAGGCCGAGTCTGTGGGCGCCGGGGAAACCAAAGTGAGTTTTTTTCGCAGGACCCAGAAATAGGGGTTCGTGAAAGTTTGTCCTGAAGGTCGAGAGACCTGCAAATGGTCTCTGACTCCCCCAAATCAGCATTGCCCAGGGGGACCATCCCCAAATCGGGACTTCCGATGTGGTTATTATAGCAAGAGAGAAAACCCACATGACCCCCCCAAAAAAACAACACACACACCCCACCACACCACACCACACCACACCACACCACACCACACCACACACACCCCCCACACACACACCCACCCCACCCACACCCCCACACACTCACACACACACACACACCACACACCACACCACCACACACCCCCACCCCCACACCACACCCCAAAACCCCACCACACACCCCACACACCACACACCACACACACCCACACACACCACACCCACACCCCCACCACACCCAAAACCACACCCCACCACACACCACCCCACCCACCCCACCCCACACACCCCACACACCCCCACACCCCCACACACACACACACCCCCACACACCCCAAAACCCAAACCCACCCCCTGAAAGGAGAATAGTGTGAAACCCAACCGATTTGATGTTATTTTCTGATAAGCCCAATTTTAATTAAATAAATTTAAATTTTAAATGGACTTAGAGACCTGGTTCTTTTTTTTAAAAAATGAAGGGGGGCCCCCCAATTGCGATTTTATTTTGGGGGACCGATAGCTGAAATTTTTAAGGGGCCCCCAAACAGCTCCCACGGGGGTCAATCGGGGCCAACGGTAAACCCTTTAGAGTGTCATTTACAATGCAAAAGTCCAAAAAACCTTTAAAGGGTTGGTCAAAAAGACCCCTTTATTTCGCACAGGCACTCAGTAAAGGCCCCCAGAATGGGGCCCGGGGGAAAACCCTTTTCCTTAAAAAAAACCCCAGTATTTAAATTTTTTGGCTTGTGTGAATCCAGGTTTTTAATAGGCTGTGTGACTTTAAAATCTGGGAGCACCTCCAAGTCTTGGGCTGGGGTGGGTTTTTTTTTCTGAAGTGCAGGGGCTTTGGGTTCTTTCCGAGGTTTCAAAAATTTCCCAAATGGTCCCAAACCCTGTGGGGCCTTTGGTGTTTTAGAAAAAAATTCCACGGGGAGTGGTTTGAAAAACCCAAATCGGGTTTTTCAAACGCCATTTAAATTATGGGTTTTGAATGTACTAGGGGTGTCAAAGGTTTATGTGTAATTTCACCGTTTAATTTATTGCGGGTTTAAATGCACCACCCCAACGCCTTTACTTTGGGAAAAGGGGTTGAATTTGGTCGGGCACGAAATCAATGTATTCCCCTTTTTTTGCTCCAAAATTTTTTAGGGGGGGTGAGGGTGAGGGGTAGTGTCTACCCCACCCCGGGGGTCCAAGGTTCCAGATAAGCCCCTTCTAGCTTCTAGACCCACGGGGCGTCTTTTGTGGTAAGCGTTTGCTTGTTTTTTTAAAAAAATTTTTTTAGCCACAACACCACACCACACCCACCCCACACACCCCACCCCACCCCCCACCACACCACACCCCACACCACACCCACACCACACACACCACACACACACCACACCACACCACACCCCACCCCAACCCCCACACACACACCCCACCACACCACACCCACACCACAAACCCCAACCCCACCCCACCCCACCCCACCCCACACAACCACACCACACCACACCACACCACACCCCCCACACACACACACAAACCACAACAAACACCACACCCCCACACACCACACACACACACACACCACACCACACCACACACACCCCAAACACCACCCACACACCACACACACCACACCCACACACAACACACACACACACACACACACACACACCAACAGCCAACACAACACATGCATGTTGAAACACAGCACGGGCCTCAAAGGGCAGGCCCCGTACCAAAGATGGCCCTCCCCCCTCTGAAAGACTTTTTTGGGAATTTAACCAAAACTGGGGTGCAGGAACGCCAGCGTCCTATAGAGGGGAGTGAACAGACTGGCCTTTTTCAGGTTACAGCCTGTCAAACACAGAGCAATTTTCAATGAATGCATGTGAAATTTTGTCAATATAAAAGGTTTGGGGGGGTTAGGTTAGTTAAGGTTAGTTAAATTTTTTAGGGTAACTTTGGTTGAGGGAAATTGGTTGGGCGTTAAGGTTAGGGCAGGGCTTTGGGGGGGGGCCAGGGGTTAGGAGGGGGGGGGGGGGGGGGGCTGCAGACTGGGTTTGCAAATTGGTTGAGGTCAGGTTAAGTTTCAAGGCCGGGGTTTAAAATTTGATTATATGGGAAATTCGGGCAGGATTAGAATAGGATAAAAATTCCCGGGACGCCCCCGCCTCTAATTTTTTTCCAACCTAGGAAAATTTTTTGGATCTTCCTTAAAATTCGGTTCTTCGCTCCAACCATACCCCCCCTAAAAAATTGGATTTTGGGAAAAAGGTTTCCA
>JAYMGU010000582.1:0-7500 GCA_036178185.1 Liparis tanakae | reverse complement strand
ATCATACGACTAAATAACTTGGCTGCTGGTCACATTGCAGCTCCGAAAAACCCGGATTCTCGCCCCCTCGCCTCTCTTCTCTAGTGTGGTCGCTCCATCAGCTCATGAAGCTGCAAGATTACTGATCTCATCACACACGTAAAACAACAGATATTAGAAGAGACCGAGCCAAGGAAGCATCCGGACAGACGGACTCACGAGAGGAAGAAGAGCACCAGAAAGTGGACGAGGGAGAATTAGGCGAAGGGCACAGGAGATGAGAGACAGAGAGAGAGAAGGTAAATGCTTACATCATTTTGAGTTCAACCAACTCTGAGTAAGGATGGAAGGAATGGGGTTTCTCTCTCTCTCTCACACTCTCTCTGTCTCTCTGCCTCTCTCTCTCACTCTCTCTCACTCTCTGTCTCTCTCTCTCTCTCTCTCTCTCCTCTGTCTCTCTGCCTCTCTCTCTCTCTCTCTCTCTGTCTCTCTGCCTCTCTCTCTGCCTCTCTCTCTCTTTCTCTCTCTCTCTCTCTGTCTCTCTGCCTCTCTCTCTGCCTCTCTCTCTCTCTCTCTCACTCTCTCTGTCTCTCTGCCTCTCTCTCTGCCTCTCTCTCTCTCTTTCTGTCTCTCTGCCTCTCTCTGCCTCTCTCTCTCTCTCTCTCTCCTGTCTCTCTGCCTCTCTCCTCTCTCTCTCTCTCTCTCTGTCTCTCTGCCTCTCTCTCACTCTCTGTCTCTCTGCCCTCTCTCTGCCTCTCTCTCTCTCTCTCTCTCTCTCTCTCTCTGCCTCTCTCTCTCTCTACTCTCTCTGTCTCTGCCTCTCTCTCTGCCTCTCTCTCTCTCTCTCTCTCTCTCCTCTCTCTGCCTCTCTCTCTCTCCTCTCTCTTCTCTGTCTCTCTCTGCCTCTCTCTCTCTCTCTCTCTCTCCCTCAGTTCCCGCTGTGAGTGACTGAGGCAGGTTGTGTGTGCGTGAGAGGGGCTGAAGGAGCGTGTATGTCTCTCTGTCTGTTCGTTTCTTTATAGGTACATGTATTTATTTAATGTGGTTTATTAGTTCACTCTTTTAGTTTCATTTGTTTGGTGTTTAGTGGGTTTCTTTTTCTGGGTGTCTTCCCCTGCCGGTGTCTCTCCGGGTGCTCGGGCGTCATGATCGACGCGGTGCCGCCCACCTACACGAGGAATCACGGCATGAAGATCGCCGTGACACCCGTGTAGCGTGGAGGAGTTGGCCCGGCAGTCGGGAAGAAGGTCGGTTCGAGCGTGAAGACCGCGCCAAGATGAACGGCTCGGTCGTGATCTTCCTGGACCAGGTGTCCAAGGTGAACCAGGTGGTACAGGAGGGTCTCTCGGAGGGAGATTTGTTTGTGCAGGTGTTCCCGCTGGAGCAGCCGCCGGCCCGCGTCCTCGTGTCAAACGTCCCTCCGTTCATCACCGATGAGTACCTGAGCAGAGAGCTCTCCCCACGGCAAGCTGGTCTCCCGATCAGGGAGATGGCTTCGGGCTTCAAGGAGAGCTTGATGAAGCACATCCTGAGTTACCGCAGGACGGTTTACATGATACTCGACCGGAGCCAGGAGCTCAACCTGCGCTCCGGTCCGGTAGATGATTGGGATTACGACATCTTTGCATCTTCATCGGCGGCGAAGTGCTTCTGGCGAGGAGGAGGGCACACCGCGAGGGTCTGCTCAAGCGGGCGAGCCAACGGCAGCTGGTGCGGACGCCGGTCCGTCAAGCGCCAGCGCCTGGCGCGCAGTGCCGCCAGCGGCGGCAGCTGCTGCCGCGGCGGGAATCGCGACGCGTCGCTGAGAGGGCGTGGCCAGAGCGGGCGTGGTCGGAGCGGGACGCGCAGCGGCCGCTGCTGCTGATCCGATCCCAACGGATACGGCGGCCAGCGGCATCACTGCTGCTGTACCCGACCCACAGGTGGTGAGTGTGGATGAGAGTGTGAATGAGGTGAGTGTTGGTGATGGTGGTGGTGGTGTAGCTGGGCAGGGCAGCGAGAGGCAGGCGGTGGGTGGGGTGGGAAGTGATGAGGGTAAGAAAAAAAAATAAAAAACAGACCAAAAAAAGTTGTGGGGAGTGAAGCTGCCAAAAGCAGTGTGGTGGGGAGGTGAAAGGTGGAGAGGATGGAGGAAAAGAGGACAAGAAAGAAAAGAGAAAAAAGGGGACACAGATTAAAAAAACAAAAAAACTAGTGTTGATGGTGCTATGGGGGCTACGGGGGTGATGGTGGTACGGGGTTAGAAGTGGAGGTCGAGAGGGGTGGAAATTGATGAGGAGGAGAAAAGAAAATAAAAAGGACAAAGAAAAGAGTGGTGTAAAGCCCATGGAGGTAGTAGGGCAGGTGGATGGAGTCATAGGGGCGGAGGAAGACGGTACAGGTGAGGGGGGGGCTGAGCAGGTGGAGATGGATGAGGAGGAAGGGGGGGTGCAGAAAGAAAAAAGAAAAGAAAAAAAGCGGTGAGAGGACGGCGGCAGGCCAAAGCCAGCAGGGGGGAGGAGAGGAGTGAGGGGGCAAGGCAGGTGGGGAAAACGGGGGTGAGGAGGGGTCAGTGGACGGCGACCCTCCTCTGGTTTTAAACAGTCAAGAAAAAAAAAAAGTTTTATATACAGCTGACGAGATCAGCCTGTTTTTATATAAAACAAAAAATAAAAGAGATGTAGAGGTCAGGGAGTTCTTCCCTGACCTCGTGGCCTTTGACTACTCCTGCCGCTATCACATGGCAAAAAAACATTTAGATATGCAGGAGATTTTTAGAATTAAAAAGATTTTATTAAAAGTCAAGCTTTGCATCCAGCAGGAGGGGGTGGAGAGCTCCAATGTGTCTTTTAATTGATTTGTTGTTTTTAAGTTTTATTTGTTTTTTAAACTCTTTTCTTTTAATGAGCACATTCAGAGTCGGAGTTTTAAACGTAAATGGAGCGAGGGATTGTAAGATGAGAACATCTATTTATGAATTTAACAAGATGAAAGCCAATGATGTTCTCTTCTTACAAGAGACGACAGCGACAGCACCAACGAGGCGGGCTGGAGGAGGGAGTGGGGGGAAGTCCTCCTGAGCCACAACACCAACCTCAGCGGAGTGGTGGGCTTCCTCTTCTCCAGGGCCTTCAGTCCCAAGTCACTGGAGGTCAAACACATCGTTGAGGGAGGCTGTTCCTAGTGAAAGCACGGTTCGACCTTTTTACTGTTGTTTTAATAAATGTTTATGCTCCAACAATCGGAACAGAGAGGAAGCTATTTTTATCTAAAATTAATGATGTTTTAAATGACTGTGCCTCGGAGGATTTTTTATTCTTGGGGGGGGATTTTAACTGCACAGAGGATGATTTTAAAGACAGAAACCACACAGAGCCACATCCAGCTTCACAGCAGGTTCTGAGGAGGCTGGTCCATTCTCATGGCCTGGTGGACGTGTGGAGAAGGATGCATCCGGACTGCCGACAGTACACATGGTCCCACCTTAGGGAGGGAAGAATCTCCTCAGCCAGGTTAGACCGTATGTATGTTTTTAAGCACCATTTTAGTATTTTTAAAATGTGCAGCATTGTTCCGGCTGGTTTTACTGATCATTCTTTGGTTTTATGTCATGTTTTTATTAGGAATTTTTTACCCAGGAGCGCGATGGCATTTTAATTCAGTTTTAACTTTCGATAGGAATTTTAGGGAGGTGCTTTTTTATTTTTGGAGTGTTTTTAGGCTGAGGAAGAGTGATTTTAACAATCTTAGGCAGTGGTGGGACCATGGTAAGACTGAAATTAGACTTCTTTGTCAGCAGCACACTTTCAACGTCACTAGAGACGTCACCAGATCTATGAAGGACCTGGAGACTGAAATAGTGGACCTAGAAAGTTTGAGTGAGTCCACAGGAGATCGAGGACATGTTGAAGTCCTCAAAGGAAAAAAGGCGTCTCTCACGACCTGTTCGAGGTGAGAGTACAAGGCGCACTGGTCAGGTCGGTTCCAGACCATCGAGAGATGGACACTCCCTCTAGCTTCTTCTTCGGCCTGGAGAAGAGGAGTGGGCAGGGCGAGTGATCCACTCACTGCTGACCGACGCAGGGCAGCCGGTGGTGGAGCCAAGCCAGATCCGTAGTGTAGCGGCGGGGTTTTACTCCTCCCTGTATACCAGTGAGTATAGGGAGGGGGAAGTGTGACGGAGGGGCTCTGTGGGAGCTGCCTCAGGTCTCGAGGAGACCAATGAGGAGCTCGACAGACCCATAACCCCAAGAGCTGAAAGCTGCCCTGCAGGGAATGCAGGAGGCGTGCCCCGATCGACGGCCTCCCGCTGAGTTTTATAAGCCTACTGGGATGTCCTCGAGGGACATCCTGGAGGTCTTTAATGAGAATCTGGCGCTGGTTCCATGCCGATCCTGCCGTAGGGCAGTACTGACGTTACTGCCTAAGAAAGGAACCCGCAGGACATCGGTAACTGGCGCCCTGTGTCTTTGCTGTGTGTGGATTACAAACTTCTGTCCAAGGTCCTCGCCTCCAGGCTGAGGGGAGCTATGGAGCAGGTCCTCCACCGACCAGACCTACTGCGCCCCGGCAGGTCCATGGTGGACAACGTCCACCTCATTCGGGACGTTTGGAGGTCTCCAGCTCATTGGTATTGACACTGGTCTGATTTCTCTAGACCAGGAAAAGGCTTTTGACCGCGTTGAGCACGGGCTTCCTCTGGAAAGTTCTGGGAAGTTTGGGTTCAGCGCTGGTTTCTATAGCCAAGATCAAGGTGATGTACAGTGATGTTGAGAGTGTGCTGAAGATAAACGGCAGGCTGTGTGCTCCTTTAGAGTGGGTAGAGGGGTCCGGCAGGGCTGTGCTCTGTCGGGATGCTCACGCACTCTCCCTCGAACCCCTCCTCATCAAGATACGCTCTAGCCTTCATGGTCTGGTTTTACCTGGTTTTAATAGGAAGATGATTTTATCGGCGTATGCCGACGACATTGTCGTTTTTATTAGTAGCCAGAAAGATGTAGACCTTTTAAACCACATTGTACAGGATTTTAGCACGGCATCGGCAGCGAGGGTGAACTGGAGAAAAAGCGAAGCCCTCGCTGTGGGGGAGTGGCGTGGCGGGCTCCCCGTTCTTCCCCAGAACCTGGTGTGGCAGAAGGACGGGTTTAAATATTTAGGAATATATCTCGGAAAAAAAACATTGTCCAGAAGAACTGGGAGGGCGACACAGAAAAGATAGAAGGGAAGCTTTCCAAGTGGAAGTGGCTGCTCCCCCAGATGTCTTTTAAAGGTAGAGTGCTGGTTTTAAACAATCTTATCGCATCCCAACTGTGGCACCGGCTAACGTGTTTAGACCCTCCCTCAGGTTTCTTAGCCAACATTCAAAGGAAGATGGTGGACTTCTTTTGGGAGGGTCTACACTGGGTGCCACAGGGGGTGCTGTTTTAGCCAGAGAGGAGGGGGCAGGGCCTTGTCCACCTGGCCAGCCGGACAGCCACTTTTAGATTACAGTTTATTCAGAGGTTTTTAACGTGTCCTGGGGTTTTAGTGTGGCGAGACGTGGCCAGCTGCATCCTCAGACGTGCTGACCACCTGGGGCTGGATACTGCTCTGTTTTTAATAGAGCTCCAACATTTTAAAGTTAAGTGGGCTGCCTCCTTTTATCAGGGTGTTTTTTTAAATCGTGGGCCCTTTAAATCATGAAAGGTGCCCACAGTCTAAATCTCTGTTCTGGTTGTTGAGAGAACCTTTAATACACAGAGCAAACATGGACATAGCAGCAGCGCCACCCTGGACTAACGGGCGCTGCTGGTCACAAAGACTCTCTGCCTGCAGCACCTGGTGGAGGCAGTGGGGCCGACGCTGAGTGACCCCAGGCCCTGGGCTCCTGCTGGGCCTGCATTCCCGGGACGGGTGGCGAGAGGCTCCTGGAGCTGTGGAGGCAGAGGGCTGACCGGGCGGAGAGGAGCCTCCTCAACGACTACAGCCAAAAGAAGACCGAGCGGACCCTGCAGACCCCTTCCCAGACATCTCCCTCAGCCGGGGCTAGGGGCTCACCGGCCCCTGCTAAAACAACCCACCCGGAAACATCGACACTGGCAAAGGCAGAAGAAGACTCTGTATTTTAGCATTTTAAAAGCATCAACAGGTCCGGACTGTGCGACAGGCCGCCCACTGTGTGGTCGAAGAGACTTGGTCCAGGAGGACCTGGCCCACAGAGGGGGGTCCTATACAAGCCTCCCCAAAAAAAAGGACCGTGACCTCCAGTGGGCGTATTTTACACAGTGCTGTCGCGTGCAATGCTTTTTATCTCAGTGATCAATCCCGCTGTCCTGAGCCAGTGCCCTTTCTGTGACCTCCGGAGACTATTTACCATGTTTTTAATGAGTGTAAGAGACTTTTGAGTTTCTTCTCTTTTAACATTGGTTTTTAGTCTTTTTAACGTCATTTTTACGGAGAAGGTTTTTATCATGGGAGCTGCCTACAAGAAGACAGAAAAAGAAAAGTGGCAGCTCCTAAACTTCCTATCCGGAGAAGCCAAGATGGCAATTTATCTGACAAGAAAATCCCGGTTGGAAAACAGAGAGGGACGGAGGCCGGGCAGTGTGGCTCTGTAACATCAGAGCCAGACTCTGGCTGGAGTTCAGGTTTACAAACACATTGGAGACCTGGATGCTTTTAAACAGAGGTGGTGTTTAATGGTATTGTTTGCTCGGTGGTGGAGGAGGAGCTGGTATTTGGCTACCTTTTATTCGTTAAAAACATGTTTTATTTTTTGTTTTTAGTATTGTTGTTTTTGTGTGAATTTGATTTTAAACAACCTGATTTTTTTTAAAAACACTTTATTTTTAAAGAAACGTTGTAAGAGATAAGAAAATGTAAATAAAGTGTTTTTCAAAAATCAAAAAAATCTCTCTCTCTCTCTCACTCTCTCTGTCTCTCTGCCTCTCTCTCTGCCTCTCTCTCTGCCTCTCTCTCTCTTTCTCTCTCTGTCTCTCTGCCTCTCTCTCTGCCTCTCTTTCTCTCTCTCTCACTCTCTCTGTCTCTCTGCCTCTCTCTCTCTCTCTCTCTCACTCTCTCTGTCTCTCTGCCTCTCTCTCTGCCTCTCTCTCTGCCTCTCTCTCTCACTCTCACTCTCTGTCTCTCTGCCTCTCTCTCTCTCTCTCTCTCACTCTTTCTGTCTCTCTGCCTCTCTCTGCCTCTCTCTCTCTCTCTCTCTCCTTTCTGTCGCAGCTCAATACCCACTGCTCTCCCATTCTACCCCCGACACAAAAGCGTGGCTTTAGCAGACTCATTTTCCTTTCAGAGCTGCCCGCTGCTTATTTTAGAACGGACAGAGGGAATAAAAATGTATAAAAGGGGTAGAAAGTACTCATAAACTAAATCAAAGGTTGCTTTGCATCTCCGGGAAGCAGTTTAAAACGACAACACATGCAGAATGCACAAAACTAAAGAAAGACATTACATATTCTTAGTATGCGTGTGTTTTATGTCCAGGGTGTGTAGAGCTCAGTGATATGCGCACGTCTCTCCTCTACGTGGGAGCTACCTGCAGAGCCCGCC
>JAYMGU010000581.1:0-13617 GCA_036178185.1 Liparis tanakae | reverse complement strand
CTGAAAACACATGTCGTTGTTGGCAGGATTCGAACCTGCAAGGGGGCCCAATGGTTTCTAGTCTATCGCCTTAACCCTTGGCCAGACAAGCCGATAAATACAAACTTTCAGAATCAATTATAGCTGGATTAGTGGTTGACAAAAATTGACTAATGCACATTTCTAAAAGCAGTTTGCCAGATAAATCTTAACTGTGTTCTATTTGCCTTTACTTTTGTTCACTAATTTTTCTTTAACTTGAATAGGTGACTAATGGTAACTGTGACTATATTAACAAGTGGAATACCGTGGATTGAACCAGGGTCCTCATACCTGCGAAGCATGCTCTCTAACGATGAGCTACATCCCCTACACATTTTGCTTCAATGTCTAAAGTTCTTCAAAAGGCTTTAATCAAAAACTTGTGGCAAAGAAGTAAGTTTGAGTATGCTGGTCCTAAAATGTGTCGGCTCTATTGACCTAATTGTTGAGCATAAAATTCTGAAAAACATTCGTTGTTGGCAGGATTGAACCTGCAAGGGAGACCCAATGGATTTCTAGTCTCATCGCCTTAACCACTCGTTCACGACAAGCTTCTAGCGATAAATACAAACTTTCAGAATCAATTATAGCTGGATTAGTGGTTGACAAAAAATTGACAAAATGCACATTTCTAGAAAGCAGTTTGCCAGATAATCTCAACTGTGTTCTGTTGCCTTTACTTTTGTGCACTATTTCTTTAACTTGAATAGGTTTTTTGTTTAAGTTTTAAAGATAATTTGTTAACTGTGACTATATAAACAAGTGGAGATACCAATGGATTGAACCAGGAGGTCTCCTCATGCAAGCATGCACTCTAAATGAGCTACATCCCCTACATTTTGTTTCATTGTTTATAGTTCTTCAAGAGGCTTTTAATCAAAAACTTGTGGCAAAGTAAGTTTGAGTATGCTGGTCCCCAAAATTGTCGGCTCTGATTGACCTAATTGTGGAGCATAAAATTCTGAAAATACATTTTATTGTTGGCAGGATTCGAACCTGCAGGAACCCCATTGGATTTCTAGTGCATCCCTTAACCACTCGTTCACAACAACTTTCTAGCCATTAATTACAAACTTTCAGAATGAGTTATAGCTGGATTAGTGTTAGACAAAAATTGACTAAATGCACATTTCTAGAAAGCAGTTTGCCAGATAAATCTCATCTGTGTTCTATTTGCTTTTACTTTGTGCACTATTTTCTTTAACTTGAATAGGTGACTAATAGGTAACTTTGACTATATTAACAATTGGAGATGCCAGGATTGAACCAGGGACCTCATACCTGCGAAGCATGAGCTCTAACGATGAGCCATCCCTACACATTTTTGTACCAATGTCTAAAGTTCTTCAAAGGCTTTAATCAAAACTTGCGCTTAAAAAGTAAGTTTGAGTATGCTGGTCCCAAAATGTATCGGCTCAGTTGAGCCTAATTGTTGAGCATAAAAATCTGAAAATACATTTCATTGTTGGCAGGATTGAACCTGCACGGTGTTAATAATGCGTCTGATTTATTGAAGGACCGTAATGTATAGGTTCGGCAGAATATCAGAAGTGAAGGCACTTGCCTGTGAGGACAGAGATATTGAGTCTGCGGCTCAAGGCTAGCTACACGCCTAACGGTATTCAACATTCACACACTTGTTATCGGTATTTACATATGCCAAGAGAACTGAGACGACAGACAGCCCCCACCGGGGGTTAGGTAAATTCCATGAAACTAGGATGTACATAATGAGATCTGTGTTTTTGAGGTTGAACCTTGTTTTGGGGATTCAGTGTGTTTTTTGGTGCTTTCGACTTGCATGTTGGGGAGAGAGCTGGCCCAGGCGTGATTGCAATGCAGCGTGAGTATTATGCACTTTTGATCAGTGAATAAACGTCTCCTAATGGAAGAGAACATTAGCAGACTGTGAGTCTTATTATAAGTAGAAGCTCTTCCAGGCTGTTCAATTCTGAAATCGTAACAAATTGGTGACCCCGACGGCTGATTGGCTGACCTGGACAGTAACAAGAGCTTTGACCAGAAGCTGATGACGTCGTTTGCCGGACTCGGTCAAGGAGTCGGCGGCTGTTAAAATGGTTGACAACCAGTGGATCCACATAAGCAGCAGGTAAAGACAACCTTTTGATAAAATGTCTGTATTGATACGCTAAATTGGGTTGTCAACGAAAGCGGATAAACCTCTGCCCGTAAGTTTAAGAGATAAACAGTTAGGGAATTGTAACTGATCACATATGAAATATAAACTTTAATCACACTTTGGAAACTATAGGGAAGATGAATGAGTGTCCATTGCTAGGATATAGTTAGGGAATCCATAGTAGTAGATGTGTTGGCGGTATTGGAAAGGAAGAGGAAATCATGCACAGTGTTTTAGATACAATGATGCGGTGGTCTGACTAAGTGAGTCGATGTAGCTGAAATCCATGCACAGTATTTTAGATACAATGATGCCGGTGGTCCTGACTGCTAAGTGAGTCAGTGTAGCTGAGAAATCCATGCACAGTAATTTTAGATACAATGATGCGGTGGTCCTGACAACTAAGTGAGTCAGTGTGGCTGAGAAAATCATGTACAGTATTTTTTAGATACAATGATGCCGGTGGTCCTGACAACTAAGTGAGTCGAAGTGTGGCTGAGAAATCCATGCACAGTATTTTAGATACAATGATGCGGTGGTCCTGACTACTAGAGGTAGTCAGTGTGAATGGGGGATCTAGGCTCTGTTGGTTGGTGTGGTATAGTAGATTTAAATACATCGGGGTCTCTGGTCTGACTGGAGAGTATAGTTTACTTGCGATGTGTGAATGACGAAATGCAATGGACACAGGGAGAGATTTACGTTTTCAATAAACTGTGTAGGTGGATTGCTGTAGATCTTGGCGATTTGAGCGAGACCTGAAGACCAGCGTGTCGGGACACGAGTGCCTGAAAATTCCTCGGAGAAGAAGGTTCTCGGCCAGACCTCGTCTCCTGTGGGGCATTGGAGAGGAGTAAAGCGGAAATTCATTGGCGAGGTACTTTCTGAGAGTGAGGAGAAATAAACAATATTTGTGAACTGGTGTTATAAATCCTAAGCCCAGACGGCTGTATCCCTATGATACAGTAAGAAGCTTCTCGCCGAGTTCATGGTATTAGTTGTACAGCACTCTCCTGGCTTCAAGGATACGTGTAAAAAAATCACATTCTGCTTGTTTGGGGAAGCGTGCAGGACGGATCATTCTGTGCATGTGTGTGTGGGTGTATGTGTGTGTGTGTGATTTGCTGTGACCTTGGGGTGCTCACACACTCCTCGAGAGGAAAAGCGATTTTTGGGAAAAACATATTGATACAGATGTGATGGTAAGGGTCTTTATAATTTAATAAAATGCGTTTAAAATCAAGGCTCAAGTAGTGAATAAATAAAAATTAGAAGCAAGTAATTAATTCAGTAATAGCGTGGTAGAGTTAAAATAGTTGTGGCATCTTGTGTCATACTGTGGAGAACTGTGTTTTGGGCCTTTGTGTCAACAAGTGGGGATTAGAGACTTAAAACAAGTTGTGTAGTTTCCTCGTGGTCTCGAAGTAGGCCCGACTAAAATAATTCAGAGCTGTGCTGTGTCGAAGCGAAGGCAACTGCAATAACCATCTGTTTGTTTGAAAATCCGGTGAATTTGGTTATTAAATATCTATGAGGACGATTTGCATACACAGCGTTTTTCTTGGTTGAGAATACAGGAGAAATAGTGACAGATAGCTTTGAGACAGGAAAACAACACTCCTGCCCCAACCCTCGTGGGCAGGAAGGACAAGACGAAATAGAGCAAGATCCAGATAAAAATTACTTGTAAAGATTTTTGTACAGTAGGAGTAGAACACAGTGGTGGGGTGGTACTGCCTACAATGCCAGTGGGGCCTGTAGGGGTAGGGAGACTCCCTCATACCCCAGTGGAACCCCGAGACAGAATTGGGACAGGGGGATTAACCCCTGGACTGTCGATGTGGCCAAGAAGTTAGGAAATAACAAAAACATTGAGGGTGCTCACTGAGCAGTCATTAATCATACTGGGACGTACACAGTGACTAGAGGAAAGGACTTTGGACATTCATTGATTGGTATTGGTACTATTGATAAAGTTAACTTTTATTGAAAATAATTTGAAAATAAATAAGTACTAAATAAGATAAAATAAAATAAATTTTAAATTTAATTTTTTTTTGACCAACTGAACAGTTCAAGCAATATTACACCACATAACAAGTTAATATAGAAGGGGAGAGACTGATATATTATTGGTGGGGAGATTGGAAGAATATCCGGAAAGGCACACTGGGGGTATTCCTTGCTCAAAAGCTTATCAGAGGGGTTATGAGTAAAACCCCAGAGGCAGATAAAAGATGCATCAAAAGGTACACAAAATGGACACTGGTTATGAGGAAGAGAGGCATGTTTGGGGGGGAGAAAGCACCAGCACCAACAAACAAAACATTAATGAAGGGCATCTTAGTATGGCCAGAAAGGAAGAGACCAGGCTAAGAATGAGAGGAGTCAGGTACAGAGTTCGGTACAAAGGGGAAGAAGAGAGAGCATGAGGAGGCAGAAGACTTTTTGTCAAGACTGCTGTAGTAGTACCTGAGGGGTACCCTGAGGTACTACTAACAAAATAAAGACGAAACTGACTGACAGATTACTGTTGTGACTTTTTTTTGGCTGGGTGTTGTCATTGTGGTGTGGCGTGAAAAGCGAATGCTTAAAAGTGTGTGGTAGGCTCCTATTTGTTATGTTGAGTGTGGAATGCTGTGAAAACGTGTGTTTTTCTTTTAATCCTGGCTGTGCTTACGATGAACTGCCTATATTGAGTTGTCGTGAGTTGTAGCCCGTGCTCACGTTCACCTAACCCTATGTATGTTGATTTCGTGTTCTAGCTTGGTAAATGAATGACTGGATATATGATTTTAGGGACCCCAAACTCAGATTAGTGACATGGTTTAAGATAAAAGACTAAAGACGTTTTCACAGACCCCTAGCCGAGGTCTCGCAGGCGGTTTTAATGAGTTGACAACAAGAGCCTCCTTAACAACAGGTGCAGACGACCTTTTGTCTTAAGACTGTCTGTGATTGGAGAAACTAAATGTTGTTGTCAACAGTTAAATAAGCCTCTACCATTATTAGAAATAGCTTAAAAATAGCGAGGACGATTGATTAGAATTATATCATATAGAAGACAGAACTGTGTCACAAGCTGTAGGCAGGAACCTTGGGAAGCCAAGAGTGTGTGTAGTGTGCGTGTGAGTATGTGTGTGTCGCGTCTGTGCACACCTCTTGAAATGTGTGTGTCATTTATTTGTGAACTTGGATGTGTTACTTTGGCTATTTTGAGAAAAGGAAGCGAAGTTTAACGCAAGGAGATCGATAAAACTTGGAATGCTACCTCGTTATTAATACATTAAAAGATGTGAATCTGAAGAGGTGGAATTAAAAGGAATAAAAAGTTCCGGTGGGGCATTAAATATCTATATATATAAACCAGTGAGCATTTTTGTGAATGTTCTGTTTGATCAATAACCCTCTCGTGGACAGGAAGGGGTGAGGCCGGGAAAAGAGGAGACAGAGTGCCTCAGGTACCAGGACAGAAGAATTGGACACACATAGTGGTCGAGGTGGTACTGGACCATAATACAAAATAAGCGCTTCTAAGTGAGGACACTCATGCCCCAGTGGGCAGATGGGGTACTGCGGACTGCAGGGCTTAACCCTGGTTTACTGTCGTGTGTAGCCAGCGTTAGAGTGAAATATTACTACAAAGATTAATATACACACATACTAAGGCAGCTAAACTGGCGTTGACATACACCATCAAAACAGGAGAGATGAGGAATAATCTCTAAAATGAATTATATTAATGAGTAAAAGTGGTGAGGGTATGAACAAGAATAAAATACTGATATAGGAGAATAAGAACTTTTTAAGCTAGAATTAGATTACACTCATACACCATTCAACAGTTGGATGCACAAGAATCATTCATTCACAGTTTGAGCATATTTAACTTATAAAATTATACTTTGTTTTTTATTATATGGAATGTTTGGTGATCATTTTTGAGTATTTTAAAATAAATACTGAAAATAGAGATTGTTGGATGATTGTTGACACACAACTAGTGACCGTTATTGGTATCTGACCGGGTGTCAGTGGAGACTGTGTGTCATCACTAGTGTGTGAGTGGGGAAGAGAGAGGAATCCCTTTCCTTTTGCATTTTTAATATGGTTAAATTGATTTATGTATTGTCCTGATATTTTGTTTAGATAATCCATAGAGGTGTGATATGAATTGTACAGCCTGCCCTATATGGCAGACAAAGCGAGACGACATGTCAGCAACTCATGGGCGAGAGTCTGGTGGATATGTGCGATTTGGGTCAAGGTTACGGTGCCTTGTAGCGTTTCTGGACTGATAAAATAATGAAAATAATAAAGTAGACACACGAGCAGGAGAGCATATTGTGACTACCACGCTCCTTTCTCATTTGTTTTTGCTTTTAATCGCGGATAAGATAAGTGTAATTAATACAGAAAGGTATGGTAAAGAGATTCGATAGCAGAGATTATTGATCATATCTGGGAAATTTAATGGGCGTTGGCCCTTCCAGTGATGGCCTGGTCAAATTAAAAACAGGATTGTTGTGGGTCGAGTGTGAGGCAATGACAGACCTGTGTGCCCTCTCAGGGTGTAGCAGGTCCACATGTGCTGCAGTGTATATAGAGAGGTCAGTGGACTGAGAGCACTCTGACATACTGATGATTGACATATCGTTATTAATTAAACACCCCAAGTAGAAACCAAATAAGTGAGGCTGTAGAAAGACAGAGGCGTAGAAATTATAAAGGATAATGATTTAAATAATAATTTGACATCCGTTTGTATAGATAAGTAGTCTTTGAGTTTGATGAATGTCATCAAAAGTGTCTCCAGTAAAAAAAAAAAAAAAAAAAGAGGAGAAATGGAGGACCTGACTCCATTGGTCCGAATCCGGCTGGTATATTCTGAATGACAGAAGAAACTACAGAGCCAGTGATGAAGCCTCTCATTGGAAGGACCTGAAAGATGAGCCATACGTGCAGCAGAGGCATAACTTGGGCCAAGAACATTTTAGACTCCTTTGAAGTGTCGTGGTGTCCAAACAACATGCCGCGCCGCCCAGGTGAAACAATTGACTGGTCACCAGTGAGTGACCAGTCAGTGACCCCGTGGGAGAAGCTGAGGGCACTAGCGGAAACCAGAGGCCCAGCTGGGCACTCGGTCTGTGTCTCGAGCTTGGAGAAGCATGAGGTCTGGAGGGAGTCGGGTCCCTACCCCTACCGGGTAAATCCGGCTGGCTTGGCAGCTTCGCCTCTGAGGAAGAAACCACCTTGGATGGATGGGCGGAGATAGTGCACCACGATTTCTGGCCAACCTGAGGTGCCACGGCACCTTGCTCAACCCGCAGCATCAGCACCTGCTGGCAGAGTCCGACTTCTGCAATACAGCAACGCATGAGAGACAGTGTGTACAACAAAGGACCAATGAGCGATTTCATGCAAAATAATGACTATTTCCTGCGTGTTTTTTCAGATGGACGTTCCTATCGGGGGTAATCCTGGGCATACCTGATCGGGCAGTGTACCCACCAACTGCAGCATTACGACCAAGCATCTCATTGAGCTCCTGAGGCCGGAGATCGACTCTAAATCAATAGAACAGGTACTCATCAACTCCGGCGAATGCTTAAACCTTCATAGAAAGACAAAAGCCTCCTTTGTGCTTCATTTCCGGGTTGCTGGAAGAAGCGTGTTAGAACGGCTGTAGTCCATTGAAATACTCCTTCTTTATCCCAGGTAAAAATGACTCAACAAAAGGCTTATTGATTCATGACCTAAGAACAACAAATGTTCTGAAGTTTTCAGTGTCTCCTAATTGGCTATATTTGTGGTCCTTGGAGGCAGACTACAATACCAGTACTGCGTGTTTGCCACAAGAGGCTATCAAGATACTGCATCAATCATTAACCAAAAGAATGATACTGAGTTTTAAGTTAAAGGATTAAATATAGTGGACAAAAACTAGAAAGGTCCAACTAGATCCGTGCAGTGGAAGGAACATCTCACGGTAATTGCGACAGCACCACGCCCCAACAATCAAATAAAGTTTTTTGGTAAAAGCGAGTTATGGCCGTCCGTGGATTTCAAATTATGCTCAATCGTCTCTAAATCTGGATTAAATTGAGCGGTCAAAACAAAAACAAATTTCCTACAGTGTCGGACACTGTACAGGAGAAAGCGTGGCTACATTTAAAGATTGATCTTATCAGGGCATCTGCCTTAAATGGCCTACTACTCAAAACGTTTCAACTGTAGAAATTGCTGTACATAACGCCAAACTGTCAGAGGCCCTAACTCCCTGCTACAGGGGTTGGCAGACACAGAATACACAGCAGAGAAGCCTCAGCGATTACCATGGGTATGCTTTGGCGTTGTACACGGCCATGGTCTTCACACCTTGCTCATAGCAACAAATGTTGTAATTACATTTCGCGAGGCAGCTCAGATTATGACGAATTGTGATGCTTTTCCGTTTACTGAGATAACGATTGCAGCTGTTGCAGTTGTCGAAGAACATCTTACCCTTCCTTCACAAAGTGATCTCATGATTCTTTGATGGCAATATCCAGCGACCTACTCGGGGCATGTGTGTGTTGATCTGGGCGGGGCCATTACGGCACCCCAGATCTCTATAGTTCAGTATTGATGGTTCAGGTTACAAGACCAGTTTGGGTTCTGTGGCAGGTTTGAGGTTGCTCCCCGCGCAGTCAACCTCGTGCAGGAACCTCTTGGCTGAACCGTTGTTCTCTCCTTTGTCTGCTGAGCAGGTGAGTCCAGAGCTCTGACTGCAGCCTGTCAGCGGTTGAGACAGGGTGCAGCATCATGTACTAGATGGTGCAAGTGGGCGCTGAAGGCTTTCACGCCACGATCCTTTCAGTCTGAAACTTTGCACTCCATGATTTTGTTAGATGTACGCTCAAGGTACTTCTTTTGATTGTATTGTATTGTATTGTGATGTATCAGGCAGAGATGTTCATAGACACTCCGTGAAGAATGAGACATTGATCCTACAGCCTCCATGAGGGCTCGTGGAGGTTGAGTCTGCCTCTCAGAGGAGCAGTTAAGGTTAACTGGGGCCTCCGGAACCCAGCATCTGAGAGATCGGTGTCATACGGGATTGGAGATAGCGGTCTCTTCAACAGGTATCTTGGCGCGGTAGGCGGAGGGCGAGAGCCGATGAGAGAGCACCATCTACGTGCATGGGGAGTCATGTCATATATCCGGTATCAAACACCAGTGGAAGAAAAGAACAACAAGCCAGACAAGGGCGGTCCAGACAAAATCGAGTTTGAGACCACGGATAAGGAGCCCATCGACAGCCATGGCCCGACCGGACCCAGACAAGGGTTGAAGCAGACAAGTTGCTGAGGCCAGACCCAGACAGGCCAGAAGAAGACAGGTTCAGGACCCGAGTCGTGGTTGAAGCAGGCGAGTTGCAGCGAGGACGTGGATCGTCAACTTGGGGATAACAGGGTGCCAACCTGCAATTCTCCTCCGGCTGTTAGGGTGCAAGACCCAGGCAGCCCAACCACTCTCCAATTTCAACTCACCTTCTCACACCTACACATTTACAGAGTGAGCAGCACACAGACCTACTGACTTATCCAGGGTCGGTGTCATACAGTTTTAGAGTGCTTTTACTCAGTTGGTTTTGGTGGCCCATGGTGATTCCATGGCGCCAGGGAGGTGAGAAGGCTTTGCAGGCAACTTAGTGGTCTCCAAACGGGGTGCCCTCAGTCCAGCAATCTTGTCGCGATCGAGGCGTAAGTTGTGGAAGCCGCGACATGAGAGAGTCGCCGTCGTTCCGATAGACCATATTCCAGCTCAGAGCAGCCATAAGGTTAGTTGATTTCATTGATATAGTCAGACTGATAGCAAAACAATATGTTGTTAGTGGTGATTGACAGATTGACAGAGGAGAAAGCTTGGCCCAACAGCCAAATTTGATGCTATAACTGTAACAGATTTCTAATACAGTTGGTTTTACATTTCAGTCATTTAGCTGATGCGGTTGTTCAAAGTGACTTACTTAAATACCACAGAGTGTTAGCATCTGTTTTTATCAAGGTATTGTTGGAAAAGTGTTTTTTAGGTTCGGCGAAGGAGGATATAAGGAACTTTTGTGCGTACCGATGTCAGTGAGAACTCGATTTGACCACTGAGGGAGCGGACCAGCAAACAGACATGATTCTGTCAGGTAAGAGTAGCATTTATTTAATGATAACGACAACACGATAATGAATAAAAGATGTCTGTCATTGAGGTCCAGAAAGCAGAGGTTAGGTTGGATGTATCATCCCCAGGCAGGGACTCGTAGAGAGAGACTAGTGGTACACGGCAAAAGCTATCAAAATCTGGGGGAGACTAGAATGGACTGGTTGTGGTTTCCAGGCCAGTGTTAATGAGCATGAGAATACAAACTAACACGTAGTACACAGTTAACTCCCACTGGGAGGAGGTTGACCCGAGCCCGGCTTAGGCCCGTGCCGTGCCAGAGGAGACCTCATAAAAGGTCCCCTGTTGAGCATGTTAGCCAGAGAAAGAACAAAGCTGTGTCCAGGAGGCGGCAGGTAGGCAGGAAGAACTGTTTCAACAGGTGGAAGGAGCCACATGGAGGAGAGCCACGTGGGATAGAACTGACCCACAGGAGGAGAGGTCCATCCAAGGAAGGGGAGAGTCCACCGGCAGGCTGGACCCTACCTGGTGGGACTGTGCGCCCCACGCAGTGAAGAGAAACACACTGGACCATACACACCAAGGCAGGAACACCTGAGGAAGGCCAGGAGAGGGAGAGAAGACCATCCACGGCAAAGCCACTGCCGGCCACAGAGGCAAGGAAGGAGCAAGGCGTGGTCAGCCCCACCAGAACACCAGCAAGCTGAGGGAGCTGGAGGAGAGTGCCCTTCACACTCACAGAAAGAAGGAGAAGACGATGGCGATGCATCCCATGTGCTCGGGAGGAATATCAGGAGAGAGAAAGAAGGGTTACAATTACCTGGAGACAACAGTTCTCTAAATCGAAGGTCTCAAGATCCCTGGATGTGGGGTTCAGCCCAGCTTTTCATGGCATCGTTAGAATTGTTTATCATCACATCTATGTTGTTAAAGATTTCCCGCTCTGTATTGATCTAATTACCGCGTGTGTCTACTTATATTCAGATCTCCATCCTGGTACACAGTTAGACAGTTCCTCTGAGTCTAGATTTATATTAAGATTGAGTTACATAATGAATTATGTAAAAATGAGAGGATTGTTAATATTAAATCTGATTTATTGAAGGACCGTAATGTCTAGGTTCGGCAGAATATCAGAAGTGAAGGCACTTTGCCTGTGAGGACAGAAGATATTGAGTCTGCAGCTCAAGGCTAGCTACCGCCTAACAGTATTCAACATTCACGCACTTGTTATAGAATATTTACATATGCCAAGAGGAGCCTTGAGACGACAGACAGCCCCCACCCGAAGTTGGAGATAAATTCCCATGAGAAGCAAGAGATGTACCTATGTGAGATCTGTGTTTTGGGGACTGAACCTTGTTTTGAGGATTCAGTGTGTTTTTGGTGCTCGACTTGCATGTTGAAGGAGAGCTATTGTGGCGTGATTACTGTCCTTGGCGTGATATTGTACTGCTTTTGATCAGTGAATACTAGCGTCTCCTAATGGAGAACGTGGCAGACTGTGAGTCTTGTTATCGTGAGAAGCTCTTCCAGGCTGTTCAATTCACCAATCACGTAACAGAAGGGGCAATGGATTTCTAGTCCATCGCCTTAACCACTCGGACACAACAACCTTCCAGCTGTAAAATACAAACTTTCAGAATGAATTATAGCTGGTTGAGTGTTGAACAGAAATTGACTAAATGCACATTTCTAGAAAAGCAGTTTGCCAGATAAATCTCAACTGTGTTCTATTTGCTTTTACTTTTTGCTATTTTCTTTAACTTGAATAGGTGACTAATAGGTAACTTTGACTATATTAACAGGTAGATGCCGAGTTGAACCGGGGCCTCCATGCATGCAAAATATGTGATTCCCACCTCTGAGCCCATCCCCTACAAATTTTGTATTATTGTCTATAGTTATTCCAAGAGAAACTTTAATCAAAACTTGTGGCAAAGTAAGTTTAGTATGCTAAGGTCCCCAAAATGTAGCCGACTCTGATTGACCTAATTGTTGAGCATAAAATTCTGAAAATATATTTCGTTGTTGGCACAATTCGAACCTGCAGGGGGAGACCACAATGGATATCTAGTCCATCACCTTAACCCACTCAAGCCCACAACAACTTTCTGGCGTTAATTACAAACTTTCAGAATGAATTATAGCTGGATTAGTGTTAGACAAAAATTATTCAAATGCACATTTCTAGAAAGCAGTTTGCCAGATAAATCTCAACTGTGTTCTGTTGCCTTTACTTTGTGTACTAATTTCTTTACTTGAATAGGTGACTAATAGGTAACTGTGACTATATAAACAATTGGAAAACCATGAATTGAACCCAGGGGCCTCATACCTGCGAAGCGTCTTGGCTCCACAGCTGAGCTAAATCCCTACACATTTTGCTTCGATGTCTAAGGATTCTTCAAAGAGGCTTTAATCAAAAACTTGTGGCAAGAACCCAATTTTGAGTATGCTGGTCCCCAAATTGTGTAAGCTCTGATTGACCTAATTGTTGAGCCTAAAGTTCTGAGAAATACATTCGTTGTTAGCAGATTCAAACCTGCTGAGGAGACCACAATGGATTTCTAGTCCATCCTTGTAACCACTCTGCCACAACAACTATCTAGCTGTTAAATACAAACTTTCAGAATCAATTATAGCTGGATTAGTGGTTGACAAATTGACTAAATGCACATTTCTAGAAAGCAGTTTACCAGATACATCTCAACTGTGTTCTGGTACCCGTACTTTGTACTATTTTCTTTAACTTGAATAGGTGACTAATAGGTAACTTTGACTATATTAACAAGTGGAGATGCCAGGGATTGAACCTGGAGCCTCATACATGCAAAGTATCGCTCCTCTGAGCTATCCACATTTTGCTTTGATGTCTATAGTTCTTCAAAAGGCTTTAATCAAAACTTTGTAGCAAAAAGTAAGTTTAGTATGCTGGTCCCAAAAATAATAATGGCTCTGAATGACCTAATTGTTGATCATAAAATTCTGAAAATACAGTTAGATTGTTGGCAGGATTTGAAACCTGCGGCAGAGACCCCAATGGATTTCCTAGTCCATCGCCTTAACCTCAGCCACAACAACCTTTTAGCAGGTCCCAAATACAAACATTCAGAATGAATTATAGCTGGATTAGTTTTTTGACAAAATTGACTAAATGCACATTTATAGAAATCAGTTTGCCAGATAAATCTCAACTGTGTTCTATTTGCCTTTACTTTGTGCACTATTTCTTTAACTGAATAGGTGACTAATAGGTAACTTGACTATATAACAATGAACCGATTGAACCCGGGCCC
>JAYMGU010000580.1:0-13652 GCA_036178185.1 Liparis tanakae | reverse complement strand
AAAAGGTTTTGTTTAAGAAAATCCATTTTTGGACCCTGGGGCTGGAAATCAGTTTAAACATAAAAACAAGATGTTGTTATAAGGCCTTAAAGTGATGAAAACATCAGGAGTCAGAAATGTATCAACTTGTAAGAATTGTGTCCTAAGACACTTTTTGGTTAAAAACCCAGAAAAAGGTTTTTTTAAAAAAAACCATTTTTGGAATTCTTGGGGTGAAATCAGTTTAAGACAAAAAAAACATGTTGCTGTTTTGAGTCAAAAGGATGAAAGCATCAGGTTTCATGCAAATGTCATAAACTTGTAAGAATTGTGTATAAGACTTTTTTGTAAAAAACCCGGGAAAAAAGGTTTTGTTTAAGAAAATCCATTTTGGACTCTCTCATGAAAATCAGTTTAATAGCATAAAACAAGATGATGCTTTTTTGAGGCAGAAAAATGATGAAAGCATCGGGAGTCATGCAATGTCATAAATTTTTGGGAATTGTGTCCTCACACATTTTTTTTGGTTGAAAACCCAGAAAAAGGTTTTGTTTAAAAAATCCACTTTTGGCCTTTTTGGGGCTGAAAATCAGTTAAAACAAAAAAAGATTTGCTGTTTTTGAGTCAAAAGATGAAAGCATCATTTTTTCCGAAAAGTCATAAAATTTTAAAATTGTTTTTCAGACACCTTTGTTGAAACCCCAAAAAAAAAGGTTTTTTTTTAAGAAAACCCAAATTTTGGGGACTCCTGGGCTGAAAATCATTTTTAAGAGATAAAAAAAAAAGATGATTGCTTTATGGCTTAAAGTGATGGAAAATCAGATTTCATGCAGATGTCATCAAACTTGTAAGAATTGGTCCTCAGACACTTTGGTTGAAACCCAGAAAAAGGTTTGTTAAGAAAATCCACTTTTGGACTCCCTCTCATGGCTGAAAATCAGTTTAAGAGCATAAAAAACACGATGTTGCTGTTTTGAGTCAGTAAAGTGATGAAAGCATCAGGTTTTCATGCAAATGTCATCAAACTTGAAAAAAATTGTTTTTAGACTTTTTTTTGTGAAACCCAAAAAAAAAGGTTTTGTTTAAGAAAATCCATTTTTGGACCCCTATGGTGAAATCAGTTTAAGACATAAAAAAAAGATGTTGCTGTTGGCCCTTAAAGTGATGAAAAACATTTTAAATCAATGTCATAAAACCAAAAATTTGTCTTAAACTTTTTTTTGGTGAAACCCAAAAAAAAGGTTTTGTTTAAGAAAACCCATTTTTAATTCATGGGGGAAATCAGTTTGACAAAAAACAAAGGGTTTGTTTTGATAAAAGTGATGAAACTGGTATTCATGCAAATGTCATAAACTTGTAAAAAGTTAAGACACTTTCGGTTAAAAACCCGGGAAAGGTTTTTTTTAAAAAAAAACCCACTTTGGATCTCTTGGCTAAAAAATCAGTTTAAGAGCATAAAAAAAAAGTTTTGCTGTTTAGGCCTAAAGTGATAAAAACATCAGTTTCACAATGTCATCAAACTTGTAAAAATTGTGTCCTAGACACTTTTTTAAAAAACCCAGGAAAAGGGTTTTGTTTAAGAAAATCCATTTTTGACCCTTGGCTGAAAACGCAAGAGCATAAAACAGGGTTTGTTTTTTTTGGTAAAGGGATAAAAACATCGGGTTTTCGCAATGTCATCAAACTGTAAAATTGTGTTTTTAGACATTTTTTTTGGTTAAAAACCCAGGGTTTTTGTTTAAGAAAATCCACTTTGGACTTTTGGGGCTGAAAATCAGTTTAAAATAAAAAAAAGTGTTTTTTTATTTTAAAGATAAAACATCAGGTTTTCATGCCAAATGTCCCCCTTAAAATTTTTAGACATTTTTTTGGTTAAAAAACCCAGAAAAGGTTTTGTTTTAAGAAAATTTTTTGGTTCTTGGCTAAAAAATCATTTTAAAAACATAAAAAAAGATGTTTGTTTTAGCAAAAAAGGGATAAAAACATCAGGTTCATGCACATGTAAAAACTTAGGAATTTTTCCCAGACATTTTTGGGGTTGAAAACAAGTTTTGTTAACACTTTCTTTTGGTTAAAAAAAAAAATTTTTTTTAAAAAACCATTTGGCCTCTTTAAAATCTTTTTAAATATAAAACACATGTTGCTTTGATCAAAAGTAAAAAGCTCGGGTTTTCTGAAATGAAAACTTGTAAAAGGTTTCAAATTTTTTGGTTGAAAAACCCAAAAAAAGGTTTTGTTTAAAAAAAAATCCATTTTTGGGCTCTCGGGCGGGAAATCAGTTTAAGAGCATAAAAAAGATGGCGCTTATGGGTTAAAGTGAGAAAACACGGTTCAAAATGTCACAAATTTGAAAATTTGGTCCAAGACACTTTTTGGTTGAAACCCAGAAAAAGGTTTTTTTTGAAAATCCATTTTTAAACTTGGTGGAAAATGTTTAAGAGAAAAAAACAGGTTTGGGTTTTTTTAGCTAAAGTGATGAAAATCGGGTATTCATGAAAATGTACAAACTTTAAGAAGTGTCTAAGACTTTTTTTTGGGTTGAAAACCCAGGGTTTTGTTTAAAAAAATCCATTTTGGACCCCTCTGGGCTGAAAATCAGTTTAAAGCATAAAAACAAATGTGCTGTTTTTGGGGCAAAAAATGATAAAAGCATCGGGTATCATGCAATGTCATCAAACTTGTAAGAATTGTGCCAAACTTTTTTTTGGTTAAAAACCCAAAAAAAAAGGTTTTGTTTAAGAAAATCCATTTTTGGCCTCTTTTGGGCTAAAAATCAAAAGCAAAAACGATGTTGTGCTTGAGCAGTAAAAGGATAAAAAGACGGTTTTCATGCAAATGTCATCAAACTTGTAAAAATTGTGTTCAACACTTTTGGTTGAAACCCAAAAAAAAAGGTTTTTGTTAAGAAAATCCACTTTCCTTCTTGGCTGAAAATCAGTTTAAGAGCAAAAAAACAAATGTTTTGTTTTTAGGCCTTTAAAGGGATGAAAACATCAGTTTCATGAAAATGTCATCAAATTTTAAAAATTGTGTTCAGACACTTTCTTTGGTTAAAAACCCGGGAAAAAGGGTTTTTGTTTAAAAAAATCCACTTTGACTCCTGGGGCTGAAAATCAGTTTAAGAGCAAAAAAACAGATGTTTGTTTTGGCTAAAGTGATGAAAACATCAGTTTTTATGCAAATGTCATCAAACTTGTAAAAATTGTGTTTTTAGACATTTTTTGGGTTGAAAACCCGGAAAAAGGTTTTGTTAAAAAAATCCATTTTTGGACTTTTGGGCTAAAAAACGTTAAGAGAAAAAAAACACGATGTTTTTTTGAGTAGAAAAGGATGAAACATCAGGTTTTCTGCAAATGTCATCAAATTTGTAAAATTGTGTTTTTAGACACTTTTTTTTGGGTTAAACCGGGAAAAAAAGTTTTTGTTTAAGAAAACCACTTTGGACTCTCGGCTAAAAATCATTTTAAAACATAAAAAAAAGATGTTCTTTTAGGCTAAAGTGATGAAACACAGTTTCATGCAAATGTCATAAAACTTGAAAATTGTGTCTAGAACTTTTGCTGAAACCCGGGAAAAAGGTTTTGTTTAAGAAAACCCACTTTTGCCCTTCTGGGGCTGAAAATCGTTTAAGAGCAAAAAAAACAGATGTTCTGTTTTTATATAAAGGATGAAAACATCGGGTTTTAGAAATGTCAAACTTGTAAAATTTGTTCTAGACACTTTTTTTTGTTGAAACCCAAAAAAAGGTTTTTTTTTTGAAAAAACCCAAACCCCTCTGCGGCTAAAAATCAGTTTAAGACAAAAAAAAAGATGTTTCTATAAGGCCTAAAGTGAAAAAAAACATCAGGTAGTCGCATGTCTCAAAGAAGGGTTTCCCAAAATTTCGGTTGAAATCCCAGGGTTTGTTTAAGTCCATTTTTTGGACTCTTCGGGCTGAAAACTTTTTAAAACATAAAAAGATGTTTGCTAAAAGGGCCCTTTAAAGTGATAAAAATCAGGTAGTCAGGCCATGTTCAAACTTGTAAGAGTTGTGTCCCGACATTTTTGGTTAAAAAACCCGGAAAAAGGGTTTTTTGTTTAAGAAAACCATTTTTGGATTCGGGGCTGAAATCAGTTTAAAATAAAAACACATGTTGCTTTTTTGGTCAGTAAAGGATGAAAACATCAGGTTTTATGAAAATGTCATAAAACCGTAAAGATTTTTTTAGAACTTTGGTTAAAAACCCAAAAAAAAAATTTTTTGTTGGGAAAACCATTTTGGTCTTTTTTTGGGGCGGGAAATCAGTTTAAAAAAAAAAACAAGATGTTGCTGTTTTTAAGGCCAAAGGATGAAACTGGTATTCGCAAATGTCATCAAACTTGTAAGAATTGTGTCCAAGACATTTTTTGGTTAAAAAACCCAAAAAAGGTTTTTTTAAAAAAACCATTTTTTGGACTCTCTGGGCTAAAAATCAGTTTAAGAGAAAAAAAGGTGTTGCTTTTTTGAGTCAGTAAAGGATGAAACATCGGGTTTTTCTGCAAATTTACAAATTGTAAAGATTGTGTTTAGACATTTTTTGGTTAAAAACCAAAAAAAAAAGGTTTTGTTTAGGAAAACCACTTTGGTCTTTTTATGGGAAATCAGTTTAAAAAAAAAAAGATGTTGTGTTTAAGGCCTTAAAGTGATGAAAGACAGGTTTTCAGCAAAGTCATCACACTTGAAAAATTTTTGGTCCAAGAATTTTTTTGGTAAAAAACCCAAAAAAATTTTTTGTTTGGGAAAACCCACTTTTGGACTTTCGGCTAAAAAATCAGTTTAAGAGCATAAAACACGAGTTGCTGCTTTTGAGTCAGTAAAGGATGAAAACATCAGGTTTCTGCAAATTTATCAAACTTGTAAAATGGTGTTCAAACTTTTGGTTAAAAACCCCCGAAAAAAGATTTTTTTTTAAAAAAACCCTTTGGACTCTCCGGCTAAAAAATCATTTTTAAGAGATAAAAGGTTGTTGCTTTTAGAGAAAAAGGATGAAAAATCGGGTTTTTTGCAAATGTAAAAACTTGAAAAAAATTGTGTTCTTAGACACTTTTTTTTGAAATCCCAGAAAAAAGGTTTTTTTTAAAAAAAACCCATTTTTGGACTTCTGGGCTGAAAATCAGTTTAAGAGCATAAAACAGGTTGCTGTTTTTGAGTCAGTAAAGGATGAAAACATCAGTTTTCTGCAAATGTCATCAAACTTGTAAAATGGTGTTTTAGACACTTTTTGGTTAAAACCCCCGAAAAAGTTTTTTGTTTTAAGAAAATCCATTTTTTGACCTCCGGTGAAAATCTTTTTAAAAAAAAAAAAAAAACAAGATGTTGCTGTTTTTTATGGCCTTAAAGTGATGAAAACATAAATGTTCGCACATGCATCAACAAAGAATTTTTCTTGACCTTTGGGAAAAACCCGGGAAAAAAGGTTTGAAAAAAATCCATTTTTTGGATCTCTGCGGTAAAAAATCAGTTTAAGAATAAAACACATGTTGCTGTTTTTCAGTAAAGGATAAAAAACATCGGGGTTTCATGAAAAATGTCATAAACTTGAAAAAAAGGTTTTAGAATTTTTTTGGTTGAAAACCCAAAAAAAGGTTTTGTTTAAGAAAATCCATTTTTGGACTCTGGGGCTGAAAATCATTTTAAAACATAAAAAACAAGAGGGCGTTTTTAGGGCCCTTTAAAAAGGGATGAAAACATCAGATTTTCTGCACATGTCATCAAATTGTAAGAATTGTGTCCTCAGACACTTTTGTTGAAAAACCCGGGAAAAGGTTTTTTTTAAAAAACCCATTTTTGGACTCTGGTTGAAAATCAGTTTAAACAAAAACACGATGTTGCTGCTTATGGCCGTGATGAAAAAATCAGATTTTCATGCACAAGTCATCAAACGTGAATTGTGTCCTCAGACACTTTTTTTTGGTTAAAAACCCGGGAAAAAGGTTTTGTTAAGAAAATCCATATTGGTCTTTTTTGGGGCTGAAATCGTTTAAAGCAAAAAAAACAAGATGTTGGTTTTTAAGGCCCTTAAAGTGGAAAGATCGGGTTTTCATGCAAATGTCATCAAATTTTAAGAATTTGTGCCCTAAGAACTTTGGGGTTAAAAACCCCAAAAAAAAGGTTTTTTAAAAAAATCCATTTTTGACCTCTTGGGCTGAAAATCATTTAAGAGCAAAAAAAGATGTTGCTGTTTTTTTAAAGTAAAGGATGAAAACATCGGGTTTTCATGCAAATGTCATCAAACGTAAAAATTGTGTTTTTAGACTTTTTCTTTGGTTGAAACCCCAGAAAAAAGGTTTTTTTAAAAAAAAATCCATTTTTTGGACTCTTTTGGGGCTGAAAATCAGTTTAAAATAAAACACGATGTTGCTGTTTTGAGTAAAAGGATAAAAAAACATCGGGTTTTTCCCCAAAATGTCATCAAACTTGAAAAAAATGGTTTTTAAACTTTTGGTTAAAAACCCAGAAAAAGATTTTGTTTAAGAAAATCCACTTTGGACTCTCCGGCTGAAAATCAGTTTAAGACATAAAAACAAGATGTTGCTGTTTTTAGGGCCCTTTAAAGGATGAAACATCAGGTTGTCATGCAAATGTCATAAACTTGAAAAAAATGTGTTTCTAGACACTTTTTTTGGGTTAAAAACCCAAAAAAAGGTTTTTGTTTTAAAAACCCCACTTTTGGACTCTGGGGCTGAAAATCGTTAAGAGCAAAAAAACAAGATGTTGCTGTTTTTAGGGCCCTTTAAAAAAAGTGAGGGGAAAACATGATGTTCTGCCATGTCATAAATTTGGAAAAATTTTTCCCCAGACATTTTTTTGGTTGAAAACCCGGGAAAAAAGGTTTTTGTTTAAGAAAATCCATTTTTGGGGACCCCCGGGCTAAAAAATCTTTTAAAATAAAAACATGTTGCTGTTTTATGGCCTTAAAAGTATGAAAAATCGATTTTCAGGGTCATAAATTTTTAAGAATTGTGTCCTCAGACACTTTTGCGAAAACCCAGGAAAAGGTTTGTTTAGGAAAATCCACTTTTGGATTTCCCTCGGGGAAAAAATCAGTTTAAGAGCATAAAAAACATGTTGTGTTTTTTGGAGAAAAAGGATGAAAATCAGGTTTTGAAAATGTCATCCTTTGTTTTTAGACACTTTTGGGAAATCCCAGAAAAAGGTTTGTTTAAGAAAATCCATTTTTTGACCTCTTGGGGCTGAAAATCAGTTTAAGAGCATAAAAAATGTTGTTTTGGTCAGTAAAGTGATAAAAAACACGGTTTTCATAAATGTCAAAATTTAAAATGGTGTTTTGCCCTTTGTTAAAAACCCAGAAAAAGTTTTTTTTTTAAAAAAACCACTTTTGACCCCCGGCGAAAACGAAGGGAATAAAAAACAAGATTTGCTTTTTGGTTAAAGGAGAAAACATCAGGTTGTCAAAAACACAAACTTGTAAAAAATGTGTTTTAGACATTTTTTGGGTAAAAACCCAAAAAAAAGGGTTTGTTAAGAAAATCCACTTTACCTTGGGGCTAAAAAATCAGTTTAAAAAAACAAGATGATTGCTTAGGCCTTAAAAGTGATGAAAACACGATGTTCATAAGTCATCAAACTTGTAAGAATTGTGCCCTCAGACATTTTTTTGTTGAAAACCCAGGGGTTTTTTTTAAGAAAACCCATTTTTTGGCCCTCTGTGAAAATCAGTTTAAAATAAAACAATGTTGCTTTTTTAGGCCTTAAAAGTGATGAAAACATCGAGTTTGCACAAGTCATCAAATTGTGGGAATTTTTCCTCAGACATTTTTTTGGTTGAAAACCCGGGAAAAAAGGTTTTTTAAAAAAATCCACTTTTGGACTCTCATGGCTGAAAATCGTTAAGAAAAAAAACAAGATGTTGTGTTTTAAGGCCAAAGGATGAAAGCATCAGGTATTATGAAAATGTCATCAAACTTGGGGAATTGTGCCCTAAGAATTTTTTGTGAAACCCAAAAAAAAGGTTTTGAGAAAATCCATTTTTGACTCTCTGGGGGCTGAAAATCAGTTTAAACAAAAAACAGGGGTTTGTTTCTTTCAGAAGTGATAAAAAACATCAGGTTTTCGGAAAATGTCATCAAACTTAAAAAAATTGTTTTTTTAAATTTTTTTTGGGTTGAAACCCCAAAAAAAAAAAAGGGTTTTTTTTTTTAAGAAAATCCATTTTGGGACTCTTCTGGCTAAAAATGTTTAAGAGCAAAAAAACACGATGTTGCTGCTTTGAGTCAGAAAAGTGATAAAAAACAAGGTTTTCATGAAAATGTTAAAAACTTGTAAAATGGTGTTTTTTTAAATTTTTTTGGAAAACCCAGAAAAAAGTTTTTGTTAAAAAAATCCATTTTGACCTCCGGCTAAAAATCGGGTTTAAGAGCATAAAAAAAGATTTGTGCTTTATGGTTTAAAGGTGAAAACATCGGGTTGTCATGCAAATGTCATCAAATTTGAAAAATGTGTTCTAGACATTTTTTTGGTTAAAAACCCAGAAAAAGGTTTTTTTTTTTAAGAAAACCATTTTGGATTCGGGAAAAATCAGTTTAAAAATAAAAAAAGATGTTGCTGTTTAGGCCTTAAAAGTGATGAAAATCAGATTTTCGCCACCATCAAACCTTGTGAATTGTGCCCTCAGCCCTTTTTTGGTTGAAACCCGGAAAAAAGGTTTTTTGTTAAGAAAATCCCTTTGGACTTGGGGAAAATCAGTTTAAAATAAAACACAGTTGCTGCTTTATCCTTAAAAAGTGATAAAAACATCAGATGTCATGCACAAGTCATAAATTTTAAGAATTGTGCCCTCAGACACTTTTGTGAAAACCCGGGAAAAAGGTTTTGGGGAAAAATCCACTTTGGACCTCTGGGGCTGAAAATCAGTTTAAGAGCATAAAAAAAAAGGTTTTTAAGAAAAGGATGAAAAATCAGGTTTTCATGAAAAATGTCTAAACTTGTAAAAATTGTGTTCTTGAACTTTTTTGGAAACCCAAAAAAAAAGGTTTTTTGTTTAAGAAAATCCTTTTTTGGACTCTTATGGCTAAAAAAATCAGTTTAAGACAAAAAAACAATGTTGCTGCTTTGATAAAAAGTGAGAAAAATCAGGTTTTCAGAAAATGTACAAACTTTAAAAATGGTGTTCTTAGACATTTTTTGGTTGAAAACCCAGAAAAAGATTTTGTTTAAGAAAATCCACTTTGGATCCCCGGGGCTGAAAATCGGAGCATAAAACAAGATGTTGCTGTTTATTTAGGATGAAAACATCAGGTTGTCATGCAAATGTCATCAAACTTGTAAAAATGTGTTTTGACATTTTTTGCTAAAAACCCAGAGGTTGTTTTGAAAATCCACGGATCTTTGGGGTGAAAATCTTTTAAGAGCATAAAACAAGATGTTACTGTTTTTATGGCCTAAAAGGATAAAACATCAGATGTTTGCACATGTCATCAAACTTGTAAGAATTGTGCCCTCGAACTTTGTAAAAAACCCGGGAAAAAAGGTTTTTGTTTAAAAAAACCATTTTTGGATTTTGGGGGCTGAAAATCATTTTAACATAAACACGATGTTGCTTTTTTAGGGCCCTTTAAAAGTGATAAAAAACATCGATGTTCATGCAAAAGTCAAACTTGTAAAAATTTTTCCTGCCCTTTTTTTGGGAAAAACCCGGAAAAAGGGTTTTGTTTAAAAAAAATCCACTTTGGATCCCTCGGGCGAAAATCAGTTTAAGACATAAAACACGTTGCTTTTTTGAGAGAAAAGTGATAAAAAACACGGTTTATGAAAATGCAAAAAATTTGTAAAAATTGGTTTTGACACTTTGGTTGAAACCCAGAAAAAAGGTTTTTTTTAAAAAAAATCCATTTTTGGACTCCGGGGGGGAAATGTTTAAGAGCAAAAAAACAAGAGTTTGTATAAGGCCTTAAAGTGATGAAAGCATCAGGAAAAAATGTCATCAAACTTGTAAAAATTTGTGTCCAAGACACTTTCTTTGGTTGAAAACCCAAAAAAAGGTTTGTTTAAGAAAACCCACTTTTAATCCAGGCAAATCTTTTTAAAAAAAAACAAGATGTTGCTGTTTTAGGGCCCTTTAAAGTGATGAAAACATGGGGTAGTAGACGTCATCAAATTTTAAAGAATTGGGCCTCAGACATTTTTGGTTGAAAACCCAAAAAAATTTTTTGTTTAAGAAAATCCATTTTTGGACTCGGGTAAAAAATCAGTTTGAGCATAAAAACACGATGTTGGTTTTGAGTCAGAAAGTGATAAAAAACATCAGGTTTTCATGAAAATGTCATCAAATTTGAAAAAAATTGGTTTTAGACATTTTTTTTTTTGGGAAAACCCAAAAAAGGTTTTGTTTAAGAAAATCCACTTTGGACTCTTTTGGCTGAAAATGTTTAAGAGCATAAAAACGAGTTGCTGCTTTATGGCCTTAAAAGTGATGAAAAACATAGATTTTCTAAGCCATCAAACTTGAAGAATTGGCCCTCAGACACTTTTGCTGAAACCCAGGAAAAAGGTTTTTTTTGAAAATCCACTTTGGACCTTTTGGCTGGAAATCTTTTTAAAGGGAATAAAAAAAACGAAAAGGGCCCTTAAGTGAGAAAACATGAGGTAGTCATGCACATGTCATAAAACTTGTAAGAATTGGTTCAGACACTTTTGGTTGAAAACCCAAAAAAAAAGGTTTTGTTTAAGAAAATCCATTTTTGGGACTCTGGGGAAAAAATCGTTTAAGAGCAAAAAACAATGTTGTGCTTTGAGTCAGTAAAGTGATGAAAATCAGGTTTTCATGCAAACATCAAACTTGAAAAAAATTGTGTTCTAGACATTTTTTTGGTTGAAAACCCAGAAAAAAGGTTTTTTTAAGAAAATCCACTTTGGCCCTTCTCGGGCTGGAAATCAGTTAAGACAAAAAAAACAAGATGTTGTTAAAGGCCTTTAAAGTGATGAAAGCATCAGGTATTCATGCAAATGTCATAAAACTTGGAAAAATTTTGGTCCAAAACACTTTTTTTTGGGAAAACCCAAAAAAAGGTTTTTTTTAAGAAAACCATTTTTAATCTCTTGGTAAATCGCTTAAAAAAAAAACAAGATTTGGTTTAGGGCCTTAAAGTGATGAAACATGAGGAGTCAGCACATGTCATCAAACTTGTAAAAATTGTGTCTCAGACACTTTCTTTGGTTGAAAAACCCAGAAAAAGGTTTTGTTTAAGAAAATCCCAGTTTTGGAAAATCAGTTTAAGACATAAAACATTTATGTTGCTGCTTTGAGTCAGTAAAGTGATGAAAAACATCAGGTTTTCATGCAAATGTCATCAAACTTGTAAAAAATTGTGTTCTAGACACTTTCTTTTGCTGAAAAACCCAGAAAAAGTTTTGTTTAAGAAAAATCCACTTTTGGACTCTCTATGGCTGGAAATCAGTTTAAGAGCATAAAACAAGATGTTGCTGCTATAAGGCCTTAAAAAGTGATAAAACATCAGGTAGTCATGCACATGTCATAAAACTTGTAAGAATTGTGTCTCAGACACTTTTTTTTGGTTGAAATCCCAGAAAAAAGGTTTGTTTAAAAAAATCCACTTTGGACTCTGGCTGAAAATCGTTTAAGACAAAACACGGGTTGGTTTTTGAGTCAGAAAGGAAAAGACAGGTTTTCATGCAAATTTCATAAAATTTTAAAGAGTGTTTTAGACACTTTTGTGAAAACCCAAAAAAAAGGTTTTGTTTAGGAAAATCCACTATTGGTCTTTTTTTATGGCGGGAAATCAGTTTAAGAGCATAAAAAAAGATGTTGCTTTGGCCTTAAAAGGATGAAAACAGATTCAGAAATGTCACAACTTGTAAGAATTGTGTCCTAAGACACTTTTGGTTGAAAACCCAGAAAAAAGGTTTTGTTTAGGAAAATCCACTTTTGGACTCTCTGCGGGCTGAAAATCAGTTTAAGAGCATAAAAACAAGATGTTGCTGCTATAAGGCCTTAAAGTAATAAAAACATCAGGTAGTCATGCACATGTCATCAAACTTGTAAGAATTGTGTCCTCAGACACTTTCTTTGGTTGAAATCCCAGAAAAAAAGGTTTTGTTTAAGAAAATCCACTTTTGGACTCTGCGGGCTGAAAATCAGTTTAAGAGCATAAAAACACGATGTTGCTGCTTTGAGTCAGTAAAGTGACGAAAGCATCAGGTTTTCATGCAAATTTCATCAAACTTGTAAAGATTGTGTTCTTAGACACTTTCTTTGGTTGAAAACCCAGAAAAAAGGTTTTGTTTAGGAAAATCCACTATTGGTCTCTTTGCGGCTGGAAATCAGTTTAAGAGCATAAAAACAAGATGTTGCTGCTTTAAGGCCTTAAAGTGATGAAAGCATCAGGTATCTGCAAATGTCATCAAACTTGTAAGAATTGTGTCCTAAGACACTTTCTTTGGTTGAAAACCCAGAAAAAAGGTTTTGTTTAGGAAAATCCACTTTTGGACTCTCTGCGGCTGAAAATAAAGTTTAACATAAAACACGATGTTGCTGCTTAAGGCATAAAGTGATGAAAACATCAGGTTTTCATGCAAATGTCATCAAACTTGTAAAATTGTGTCTTAGACACTTTCTTTGGTTGAAATCCCAGAAAAAAGGTTTTGTTTAAGAAAATCCACTTTTGGACTCTCTGCGGGCTGAAAATCAGTTTAAGAGCATAAAAACACGATGTTGCTGCTTTGAGTCAGTAAAGTGCTGAAAAGCATCAGGTAATCAATAAATGTCATCTAACCTTAAGAATTGTGTACTAAAAGAAATTTTTCTTTGGTTGAAAACCCAGGAAAAAAAAGGTTTTGTTTAAAAATCCACTTTGGACTCTGCGGGCTGGAAATCAGTTTAAGTATAAAACACAATATTTGCTGCTTTATGACATAAGAGTGATGCAAGAAACATCAGGTAAATCATGCACATGTCATCACACTTGTAAAATTGTGTCCTCAGACACTTTCTTTGGATTGAAAACCAGAAAAAAGGTTTTATTTAGAAAAATACTTTTGCTTGGACTCTCTGCGGGCTGAAAATCAGTTTAAGAGCATAAAAACACGATGTTGCTGCTTTAAGGCAGTAAAGTGATGAAAACATCAGGTTGTCATGCAAATGTCATCAAACTTGTAAAAATTGTGTTCTTAGACACTTTCTTTGGTTGAAAACCCAGAAAAAAGGTTTTGTTTAAGAAAATCCACTTTTGGACTCTGCGGGCTGAAAATCAGTTTAAGAGCATAAAAACACGATGTTGCTGCTTTGAGTCAGTAAAATGATGAAAACATCAGGTTTTCATGCAAATGTCATCAAACTTGTAAAGATTGTGTTCTTAGACACTTTCTTTGGTTGAAAACCCAGAAAAAAAGGTTTTGTTTAGGAAAATCCACTATTGGTCTCTTTGCGGGCTGGAAATCAGTTTAAGAGCATAAAAACAAGATGTTGCTGCTTTAAGGCCTTAAAGTGATGAAACATCGGGTTTCATGCAAATGTCATCAAACTTGTAGATTGTGTCCTAAGACACTTTCTTTGTTGAAAACCAAAAAAATTTTTGTTTAAAAAACCCATTTTTGGACTCCCCGGGGGCTGAAAATCGTTTAAGAGCATAAAACCCGATTTGTGCTTTAACAGTAAAGTGATGAAAAACAGGTTTTC
>JAYMGU010000579.1:0-13762 GCA_036178185.1 Liparis tanakae | reverse complement strand
TTACAAGTTTCCATGACATTTGCATGAATACCTGATGCTTTTCATCACTTTACTGCCTCAAAGCAGCAAATATCTATTTTTTTATGCTCTAAACTGATTTCCAGCCAGCAGAGAGTCCAAAAGTGAATTTTCTCCTAAACACAACCTTTTTTTTTTCTGTTTTCAACCAAAGAAAGTGTCTTTTAGACACAATTCTCACAAGTTTGATGACATTTGCATGCAATACCTGATGCCTTTCATCACTTTTAATACTGCCTCAAAGCAGCAACATCTTGTTTTTATGCTCTTAAACTGATTTCCAGCCCGCAGAGAGACCATAAACATGGATTTTCCTAAACAAACCTTTTTTTTCTGGTTTTCAACTAAAGAAAGTAAGGTTCTAGGACACACTTTTACAAGTTTGATGACATTTCAGCATGAATACCTGATGCTTTCATCACTTTACTGCCTCAAAGCAGCAAATATCTTTGTTTGTATGCTCTTAAACTGATTTTCAGCCCACAGAGAGACCAAAAGTGGATTATTCTAAACAAAACCTTTTTTTCTGGGTTTTCAACCAAAGAAAGTGTCTTAGGACACAATTCTTACAAGTTTGATGACATTTGCATGAATATCTGATGCTTTCATCACTTTACTGCCTCAAAGCAGCAACATCTTGTTTTTATGCTCTTAAACTGATTTTCAGCCCACAGAGAGACCAAACATGGATTTTCCTAAACAAAACCCTTTTTCTGGTTTTCAACCAAAGAAAGTGTCTCAGGACACAATTCTTACAAGTTTGATGACATTTGCATGAATACCTGATGCTTTCATCACGTTACTGCCTCAAAGCAGCAACATCTTGTTTTTATGCTCTTAAACTGATTTTCAGCCCACAGAGAGACCAAAAGTGGATTATTCTAAACAAAACCTTTTTTTTTCTTTTTTTTTTTTTTTTTTTTTTTTCGGGGTTTTCAACAAAGAAAGTGTCTAGGACACAATTCTTACAAGTTTGATGACATTTGCATGAATACCTGATGCTTTCATCACTTTACTGCCCTCAAAGCAGCAACATCTTGTTTTTATGCTCTTAAACTGATTTTTAGCCCGCAGAGAGACCAAATGTGGATTTTCCTAAACAAAACCTTTTTTCTGGTTGGTTTTTCAACTAAAGAAAGTGTCTCAGGACACAATTCTTACAAGTTTGATGACATTTGCATGAATACCTGATGCTTTCATCACTTTACTGCCTCAAAGCAGCAACATCTATTTTTATGCTCTTAAACTGATTTCCAGCCAGCAGAGAGTCCAAAAGTGGATTATTCTAAACAAAACCTTTTCTGGTTTTCTCAACTAAAGAAAGTGTCTTAGGACACAATTCACAAGTTTGATGACATTTGCATGAATACCTGATGCTTTCATCACTTTACTGCCTCAAAGCAGCAACATCTTGTTTTTATGCTCTTAAACTGATTTCCAGCCCGCAGAGAGACCAAACATGGATTTTCCTAAACAAAACCTTTTTTTCTGGTTTTTCAACTAAAGAAAGTGTCTTAGGACACAATTCTTACAAGTTTGATGACATTTGCATGAATACCTGATGCTTTCATCACTTTACTGCCTCAAAGCAGCAACATCTTGTTTTTATGCTCTTAAACTGATTTTCAGCCCACAGAGAGACCAAAAGTGGATTATTCTAAACAAAAACTTTTTTTTTCTGGTTTTCAACCAAAGAAAGTGTCTTAGGACACAATTCTTACAAGTTTGATGACATTTGCATGAATATCTGATGCTTTCATCACTTTACTGCCTCAAAGCAGCAACATCTTGTTTTTATGCTCTTAAACTGATTTTCAGCCCGCAGAGAGACCAAATGTGGATTTTCCTAAACAAAACCTTTTCTTTTTCTGGTTTTCAACCAAAGAAAGTGTCTCAGGACACAATTCTTACAAGTTTGATGACATTTGCATGAATACCTGATGCTTTCATCACTTTACTGCCTCAAAGCAGCAACATCTTGTTTTTATGCTCTTAAACTGATTTTCAGCCCACAGAGAGACCAAAAGTGGATTATTCTAAACAAAACCTTTTTTTCTGGGTTTTCAACCAAAGAAAGTGTCTTAGGACACAATTCTTACAAGTTTGATGACATTTGCATGAATACCTGATGCTTTCATCACTTTACTGCCTCAAAGCAGCAACATCTTGTTTTTATGCTCTTAAACTGATTTCCAGCCCGCAGAGAGACCAAACATGGATTTTCCTAAACAAAACCTTTTTTCTGGGTTTTCAACCAAAGAAAGTGTCTTAGGACACAATTCTTACAAGTTACATTTCAGCCCGCAGAGAGACCAAATGTGGATTTTCCTAAACAAAACCTTTTTTCGGGGTTTTCAACCAAAGAAAGTGTCTTAGGACACAATTTACAAGTTTGATGACATTTGCATGAATACCTGATGCTTTTCATCACTTTACTGCCTCAAAGCAGCAACATCTTGTTTTTATGCTCTTAAACTGATTTCCAGCCCGCAGAGAGACCAAATGTGATTTTCCTAAACAAAACTTTTTTCTGGTTTTCAACCAAAGAAAGTGTCTTAGGACACAATTCTTACAAGTTTGATGACATTTGCATGAATACCTGATGCTTTCATCACTTTACTGCCTCAAAGCAGCAACATCTTGTTTTTATGCTCTTAAACTGATTTTTCAGCCCACAGAGAGACCCAAAAGTGGATTATTCTAAACAAAACCTTTTTTTTTCTGGTTTTCAACCAAAGAAAGTGTCTTAGGACACAATTCTACAAGTTTGATGACATTTGCATGAATACCTGATGCTTTCATCACTTTTACTGCCTCAAAGCAGCAAACATCTTGTTTTTATGCTCTTAAACTGATTTTCAGCCCACAGAGAGACCAAAGGTGGATTTTTCTAAACAAAACCTTTTTTTGTGGGTTTAACCAAAGAAAGTCTCTTAGGACACAATTCTTACAAGTTTGATGACATTTGCATGAATACCTGATGCTTTCATCACTTTACTGCCTCAAAGCAGCAATATCTATTTTTTACGCTCCTAACCTGATTTCCAGCCCGCAGAGAGCCCAAAAGTGGATTTTTTCTAAACAAAACCTTTTTTTTCTGGTTTTCAACTAAAGAAAGTGTCTTAGGACACAATTCTACAAGTTTGATGACATTTGCATGAATACCTGATGCTTTCATCACTTTACTGCCTCAAAGCAGCAACATCTTGTTTTTATGCTCTTAAACTGATTTTCAGCCCGCAGAGAGACCAAATGTGGATTTTCCTAAACAAAACCTTTTTTTCGGGTTTTCAACCAAAGAAAGTGTCTTAGGACACAATTCTTACAAGTTTGATGACATTTGCATGAATACCTGATGCTTTCACTTTTACTGCCTCAAGCAGCAGCAACATCTTGTTTTTATGCTCTTAAACTGATTTCCAGCCCGCAGAGAGACCAAACATGGATTTCTCTAAACAAAACCTTTTTTCTGGTTTTCAACTCAAAGAAAGTGTCTTAGGACAATTTCTACAAGTTTGATGGCATTTGCATGAATACCTGATGTTTTCATCACTTTACTGCCTCAAAGCAGCAACATCTTGTTTTTATGCTCTTAAACTGATTTTCAGCCCACAGAGACCAAACATGGATTTTCCTAAACAAAACCTTTTTTCTGGGTTTTCAACCAAGAAAGTGTCTTAGGACACAATTCTTACAAGTTTGATGACATTTGCATGAATACCTGATGCTTTCATCACGTTACTGCCTCAACGCAGCAACATCTATTTTTTATGCTCTTAAACTGATTTCCAGCCAGCAGAGAGTCCAAAAGTGAATTTTCCTAAACAAAACCTTTTTTCTGGGTTTTCAACCAAAGAAAGTGTCTTAGGACACAATTCTTACAAGTTTGATGACATTTGCATGAATACCTGATGCTTTCATCACTTTACTGCCTCAAAGCAGCAACATCTTGTTTTTATGCTCTTAAACTGATTTCCAGCCCGCAGAGAGACCAAACATGGATTTTCCTAAACAAAACCTTTTTTCTGGGTTTTCAACCAAAGAAAGTGTCTTAGGACACAATTTCACAAGTTTGATGACATTTGCATGAATACCTGATGCTTTCATCACTTTACTGCCTCAAAGCAGCAACATCTTGTTTTTATGCTCTTAAACTGATTTTCAGCCCACAGAGAGACCAAAAGTGGATTATTCTAAACAAAACCTTTTTTTTCTGGGTTTTCAACCAAAGAAAGTGTCTTAGGACACAATTCTTACAAGTTTGATGACATTTGCATGAATACCTGATGCTTTCATCACTTTACTGCCTCAAAGCAGCAACATCTTGTTTTTATGCTCTTAAACTGATTTTCAGCCCGCAGAGAGACCAAAAGTGGATTTTTCTAAACAAAACCTTTTTTCTGGTTTCAACTAAAAGAAAGTGTCTTAGGACACATTTTCTACAAGTTTGATGACATTTGCATGAATACCTGATGCCTTCATCACTTTACTGCCCCAAAGCAGTAACATCTTGTTTCTCTGCTCTTAAACTGATTTTCAGCCCGCAGAGAGACCAAACATGGATTTCTAAACAAAACCTTTTTTTCTGCTTTTCAACTAAAGAAAGTGTCTTAGGACACAATTCTTAAGTTTGATGACATTTGCATGAATACCTGATGCTTTCATCACTTTACTGCCTCAAAGCAGCAACATCTATTTTTTATGCTCTTAAACTGATTTCCAGCCAGCAGAGAGTCCAAAAGTGAATTTTCCTAAACAAAACCTTTTTTCTGGGTTTTCAACCAAAGAAAGTGTCTTAGGACAATTCTTACAAGTTTGATGACATTTGCATGAATACCTGATGCTTTCATCACTTTACTGCCTTCAAAGCAGCAACATCTTTGTTTTTATGTTCTTAAACTGATTTCCAGCCCGCAGAGAGACCCGCCAAACATGGATTTTCCTAAACAAAACCTTTTTTTCTGGTTTTCAACCAAAGAAAGTGTCTTAGGACACAATTCTACAAGTTACATTTTCAGCCAGCCTGCAGAGACCAAATGTGATTTTCCTAAACAAAACCTTTTTTTTTTCAACCAAAGAAAGTGTCTTAGGACACAATTCTTACAAGTTTGATGACATTTGCATGAATACCTGATGCTTTCATCACTTTACTGCCTCAAAGCAGCAACATCTTGTTTTATGCTCTTAAACTGATTTTCAGCCCGCAGAGAGACCAAATGTGAATTTTCCTAAAAACAACGTTTATTATAGGGTTTTCCACACAAGAAAGGGACATAGGACACAAGTCTTACACGTTTGATGACATTTGCATGAGTACCTGATGCTTTCATCACTTTACTGCCTCAAAGCAGCAACATCTTGTTTTTATGCTCTTAAACTGATTTCCAGCCTGCAGAGAGACCAAACATGGATTTCCTAAAACAAAACCTTTTTCTGGTTTTCAACCAAAGAAAGTGTCTTAGGACACAATTCTTACAAGTTTGATGGCATTTGCATGAATACCTGATGTTTTCATCACTTTACTGCCTCAAAGCAGCAACATCTTGTTTTTATGCTCTTAAACTGATTTTCAGCCCACAGAGACCAAACATGGATTTTCCTAAACAAAACCTTTTTTCTGGGTTTTCAACCAAAGAAAGTCTTAGGACACAATTCTTACAAGTTTGATGACATTTGCATGAATACCTGATGCTTTTCATCACTTACTGCCTCAAAGCAGCAACATCTATTTTTTATGCTCTTAAACTGATTTTCAGCCAGCAGAGAGAGTCCAAAAAGTGGATTTTCCTAAACAAAACCTTTTTTTCTGGTTTTCAACCAAAGAAAGTGTCTTAGGACACAATTCTATAAGTTTGATGACATTTGCATGAATACCTGATGCTTTCATCACTTTACTGCCTCAAAGCAGCAACATCTTGTTTTATGCTCTTAAACTGATTTCCAGCCCGCAGAGAGACCAAACATGGATTTTCCTAAACAAAACCTTTTTCTGGTTTTCAACCAAAGAAAGTGTCTAGGACACAATTCTTACAAGTTTGATGACATTTGCATGAATACCTGATGCTTTCATCACTTTACTGCCTCAAAGCAGCAACATCTTGTTTTTATGCTCTTAAACTGATTTTCAGCCCGCAGAGAGACCTAAAATGTGGATTTTCCTAAACAAAACCTTTTTTTCTGGTTTTTCAACCAAAGAAAGTGTTCTAGACACAATTCTTACAAGTTTGATGACATTTGCATGAATACCTGATGCTTTCATCACTTTACTGCCTCAAAGCAGCAATATCTTTTTTTTATGCTCTTAAACTGATTTTCAGCCCGCAGAGAGTCCAAAAGTGGATTATTCTAAACAAAACCTTTTTTCTGGTTAACTAAAGAAAGTGTCTTAGGACACAATTTCACAAGTTTGATGACATTTGCATGAATACCTGATGCTTTCATCACTTTACTGCCTCAACGCAGCAACATCTTGTTTTTATGCTCTAAACTGATTTCCAGCCAGCAGAGAGACCAAATGTGGATTTTCCTAAACAAAACCTTTTTTTGGGTTTTCAACCAAAGAAAGTGTCTTAGGACACAATTCTTACAAGTTTGATGACATTTGCATGAATACCTGATGCTTTCATCACTTTACTGCCTCAAAGCAGCAACATCTTGTTTTTATGCTCTTAAACTGATTTCCAGCCCGCAGAGAGACCAAACATGGATTTTCCTAAACAAAACCTTTTTTTCTGCTTTTCAACTAAAGAAAGTGTCTAGACACAATTTACAAGTTTGATGACATTTGCATGAATACTCTGATGCTTTCATCACTTTACTGCCTCAAAGCAGCAACATCTTGTTTTTATGCTCTTAAACTGATTTCAGCCCGCAGAGAGAGACCAAACATGGATTTTCCTAAACAAAACCTTTTTCTGGTTTTCAACCAAAGAAAGTGTCTTAGGACACAATTCTTACAAGTTTGATGACATTTGCATGAATACCTGATGCTTTCATCACTTTACTGCCTCAAAGCAGCAACATCTTGTTTGTATGCTCTTAAACTGATTTTCAGCCCACAGAGAGACCAAAAGTGGATTATTCTAAACAAAACCTTTTTTTCTGGGTTTTCAACCAAAGAAAGTGTCTTAGGACACAATTCTTACAAGTTTGATGACATTTGCATGAATATCTGATGCTTTCATCACTTTACTGCCTCAAAGCAGCAACATCTTGTTTTTATGCTCTTAAACTGATTTTCAGCCCGCAGAGAGACCAAACATGGATTTTCCTAAACAAAACCTTTTTTTCTGGGGTTTCAACCAAAGAAAGTGTCTTAGGACACAAATCTTACAAGTTTGATGACATTTGCATGAATACCTGATGCTTTCATCACTTTACTGCCTCAAAGCAGCAACATCTTGTTTTTATGCTCTTAAACTGATTTCCAGCCCGCAGAGAGACCAAACATGGATTTCTCTAAACAAAACCTTTTTTCTGGGTTTTCAAAGAAAGTGTCTTAGGACACAATTCTTACAAGTTTGATGGCATTTGCATGAATACCTGATGTTTTCATCACTTTACTGCCTCAAAGCAGCAACATCTTGTTTTTATGCTCTTAAACTGATTTCCAGCCAGCAGAGAGTCCAAACAGTGAATTTTTTCTAAACAAAACCTTTTTTTCTGGGTTTTCAACCAAAGAAAGTGTCTTAGGACACAATTCTTACAAGTTTGATGACATTTGCATGAATACCTGATGCTTTCATCACGTTACTGCCTCAACGCAGCAACATCTATTTTTTATGCTCTTAAACTGATTTCCAGCCAGCAGAGAGTCCAAAAGTGAATTTTCCTAAACAAAACCTTTTTTCTGGGTTTTCAACCAAAGAAAGTGTCTTAGGACACACTTCTTACAAGTTTGATGACATTTGCATGAATACCTGATGCTTTCATCACGTTACTGCCTCAACGCAGCAACATCTTGTTTTTATGCTCTTAAACTGATTTCCAGCCAGCAGAGAGTCCAAAAGTGAATTATTCTAAACAAAACCTTTTTTCGGGGTTTTCAACCAAAAAAAGTGTCTTAGGACACAATTCGTACAAGTTTGATGACATTTGCATGAATACCTGATGCTTTCATCACTTTACTGCCTCAAAGCAGCAACATCTTGTTTTTATGCTCTTAAACTGATTTTCAGCCCACAGAGAGACCAAAAGTGGATTATTTCTAAACAAAACTTTTTTTCTGGGTTTTCAACCAAAGAAAGTGTCTTAGGACACAATTCTTACAAGTTTGATGACATTTGCATGAATACCTGATGCTTTCATCACTTTACTGCCTCAAAGCAGCAACATCTTGTTTTTATGCTCTTAAACTGATTTTCAGCCCGCAGAGAGACCAAATGTGGATTTTCCTAACAAAACCTTTTTCTGGTTTTCAACCAAAGAAAGTGTCTCAGGACACAATTCTTACAAGTTTGATGACATTTGCATGAATACCTGATGCTTTCATCACTTTACTGCCTCAAAGCAGCAATATCTATTTTTTATGCTCTTAAACTGATTTTCAGCCCGCAGAGAGTCCAAAAGTGGATTATTCTAAACAAAACCTTTTTCTGGTTTTCAATTCAAAGAAAGTGTGTCTTAGGACACAATTCTACAAGTTTGATGACATTTGCATGAATACCTGATGCTTTCATCACTTTACTGCCTCAAAGCAGCAACATCTTGTTTTATGCTCTTAAACTGATTTTCAGCCCGCAGAGAGAGACCAAATGTGATTTTCCTAAACAAAACCTTTTTTCGGGGTTTTCAACCAAAGAAAGTGTCTTAGGACACAATTCTTACAAGTTTGATGACATTTGCATGAATACCTGATGCTTTCATCACTTTACTGCCTCAAAGCAGCAACATCTTGTTTTTATGCTCTTAAACTGATTTCCAGCCCGCAGAGAGACCAAACATGGATTTCTCTAAACAAAACCTTTTTTCTGGGTTTTCAACCAAAGAAAGTGTCTTAGGACACAATTCTTACAAGTTTGATGGCATTTGCATGAATACCTGATGTTTTCATCACTTTACTGCCTCAAAGCAGCAACATCTTGTTTTTATGCTCTTAAACTGATTTTCAGCCCACAGAGAGACCAAACATGGATTTTTCTAAACAAAACCTTTTTTCTGGGTTTTCAACCAAAGAAAGTGTCTTAGGACACATTTCTTACAAGTTTGATGACATTTGCATGAATACCTGATGCTTTCATCACGTTACTGCCTCAACGCAGCAACATCTATTTTTTATGCTCTTAAACTGATTTCCAGCCAGCAGAGAGTCCAAAAGTGAATTTTCCTAAACAAAACCTTTTTTCTGGGTTTTCAACCAAAGAAAGTGTCTTAGGACACAATTCTTACAAGTTTGATGACATATATGCATGAATACCTGATGCTTTCATCACTTTACTGCCTCAAAGCAGCAACATCTTGTTTTTATGCTCTTAAACTGATTTCCAGCCCGCAGAGAGACCAAACATGGATTTTCCTAAACAAAAACTTTTTTTTCTGGGTTTTCAACTAAAGAAAGTGTCTGAGGACACAATTTATAAAAGTTCGATGACATTTGCATGAATACCTGATGCTTTCATCACTTTACTGCCTCAAAGCAGCAACATCTATTTTTTATGCTCTTAAACTGATTTCCAGCCAGCAGAGAGTCCAAAAGTGAATTTTCCTAAACAAAACCTTTTTTCTTGGTTTTCAACTAAAGAAAGTGTCTTAGGACACAATTCTTACAAGTTTGATGACATTTACCTGACTACCTGATGCTTTCATCACTTTTACTGCCTCAAAGCAGCAACATCTTGTTTTATGCTCTTAAACTGATTTCGCAGAAGAGAGACCAAACATGGATTTTCCTAAACAAAACCTTTTTTTCTGTTTTCAACCAAAGAAAGTGTCTTAGGACACAATTCTTACAAGTTTGATGACATTTGCATGAATACCTGATGCTTTCATCACTTTACTGCCTCAAAGCAGCAACATCTTGTTTTTATGCTCTTAAACTCATTTTCACCCCACAGAGAGACCCAATGTGGATTCTTCTAAACAAAACCATTTCTCTGGCTTCCCAATCAAAGAAAGTGTCTTAGGACACAATTCTTACAAGTTTGATGACATTTGCATGAATATCTGATGCTTTCATCACTTTACTGCCCCAAAGCAGCAACATCTATTTTTTATGCTCTTAAACTGATTCCCAGCCCCCAGAGAGTCCAAAAGTTGATTATTCTAAATAAAACCTTTTTTCTGGGTTTTCAACCAAAGAAAGTGTCTTAGGACACAATTCTTACAAGTTTGATGACATTTGCATGAATACCTGATGCTTTCATCACTTTACTGCCTCAAAGCAGCAACATCTTTGTTTTTATGCTCTTAAACTGATTTCCAGCCCGCAGAGACCAAAAGTGGATTATTCTAAAACAAAACCTTTTTTCTGCTTTCAACTAAAGAAAGTGTCTTAGGACACAATTCTTACAAGTTTGATGACATTTGCATGAATACCTGATGCTTTCATCACTTTACTGCCTCAAAGCAGCAACATCTTGTTTTTATGCTCTTAAACTGATTTTCAGCCCGCAGAGAGACCAAACATGGATTTTCCTAAACAAAACCTTTTTTTCTGGGGTTTTCAACCAAAGAAAGTGTCTTAGGACACAATTCTTACAAGTTTGATGACATTTGCATGAATACCTGATGCTTTCATCACTTTACTGCCTCAAAGCAGCAACATTTTGTTTTTATGCTCTTAAACTGATTTTCAGCCCGCAGAGAGACCAAAAGTGGATTTTCCTAAACAAAACCTTTTTTCTGGTTTTCAATTCCAAAAGAAAGTGTGTCTCTAGGACACAATTCTTACAAGTTTGATGACATTTGCATGAATACCTGATGCTTTAATCACTTTACTGCCATCGCCTCAACGAGCAGCAACATCTTGTTTTTATGCTCTTAAACTGATTTCCAGCCCAAAAAAGCAGAGAGTCCAAAAGTGAATTATTCTAAACAAAACCTTTTTTTCTGGTTTTCAATCAAAGAAAGTGTCTTAGGACACAATTCGTACAAGTCTGATGACATTTGCATGAATACCTGATGCTGTTTTTTCATCACTTTACTGCCTTCAAAGCAGCAACATCTTTGTTTTTATGCTCTTAAACATGATTTTTCAGCCCACATGAGAGACCAAAAGTGATTTGTCTTCTAAACAAAACCTTTTTTTTTCTTGGGTTTTCAACTAAAGAAAGTGTCTTAGGACACACCCACAAGTTTGATGACATTTGCATGAATACCTGATGTTTATCACGCATAAAGTTTGATGACATTTGCATGAATACTTCCGATGCTTTCATCACTTTACTGGTTCTTCTTAAAGCAGCAACATATCTTTGTTTTTATGTCTTAAACTGATTTCCAGCCCGCAGAGAGACCATGCTAAATACGGATTTTCCTCAAACAAAACCTTTTTTTTCGGGTTTTCAACCAAAGAAAGTGTTCTCAGGACACAATTCTTACAAGTTTGATGACATTTGCATGAATACCTGATGCTTTCATCACTTTGAATACGTGCCCTCAAAGCCATAACAACATCTATTTTTTATGCTCTTAAACTGATTTTCAGCTCCGCAGAGAGACCTAAAAAGTGTGGATTTCTTCTTCCTAAACAAAAACCTTTGGTTTTCAACTAAAGAAAGTGTCCTCTAGGACACAATTCTTACAAGTTGATGACATTTGCATGAATACTCTGATAAGCTTTATCACTTTTGACTGCCTCAAAGCAGCAAGATCTTGTGTTTTATGCTTCTTAAAACTGATTTCCAGCTCCGCAAGAGAGGAGACTTGACAAAAGTGGATTATTCTAAACAAAACTCTTTTTTTTCTGGTTTTCAACTAAAGAAAAAGTGTCTCCGAGGTGACAATTCTTACAAGTTTGGATGACATTTGCATGAATACCTTGATGCTTTCATCAGCCTTTACTGCCTCAAAGCAGCAAATATCTTGTTTTTATGCTCTTAAACTGATTTTCAGCCCGTAGAGATATTCGTTAAAAGAAGTGACTTTTCCGCAAACAAAACTCTTTTTTTCTTGGTTTTCAACCGTTAAAGAAAGTGTCTTAGAGACACAATTCTTACAAGTTTGATGACATTTGCACAAGAATACTTGATGCTTTTCATCACTTACTGCCCTGCAAAGCAGCAAATATCTTGTTTTTATGCTCTTAAACTGATTTCTAAGCCCAAGCAGAGATGAGTCCAAAACATATGATTTTACTAAACAAAACCTTTTTTCTCTGGTTTTCAACGTTAAAGAAAGTGTCTTATATAGGACACAATTCTTACAAGTTTGATGGTTATTTTGCATGAATACCTGATGCTTTCTATCACTTTACTGCCTTCAAAGCCAGCAAATATCTTGTTTTTATGCTCTTAAACTGATTTTTCAGCCCAGAGAGAGACCAAAGTAAATGTGGATTTTTCCTAAACAAAACTCTTTTTTCTGGTTTTCAATTCCAAAGAAAGTGTCTTTAGGACACAATTTCATGTTTGATGACATTTGCATGAATACCTGATAAGCCATCACGTTATTTACTGCCTCAAGCAGAAAGCAACAATATATCTTTGTTTTTATGCTCTTAAAACTGATTTCCAGTTCAAAAGCAGAGAGTCCTAAAAAGTACGGAATTATCTTCTAAACAAAACCTTTTTTTCTCGGGTTTTCATTCCAAAGAAAGTGACTCTTAGGACATAATTTCATAAGTTTGATGGCATTTGTACGAATACCTGATAAGCTTCATCACTTTACTGCTCAAAGCAGCAACATCTTGTTTTTATGCTCTTAACTGATTTTCAGCCTCCAACAGAGAGACCCAAAACATGCATTTTCTAAACAAAAACCTTTTTCTGAGCTAACCAAAGAAAAGTGCGTCTTAGGACATATTTCACAAGTTTGATAGACATTTGTACGAATACTTTGATTTTCATCACAAATATTCAACGCGAGCAACATCTATTTTTATGCTCTTAACTGATTTCTAGCTAGTAGAGAAAGTCCAAAAAGTGTGAATTTTCTTAAACAAAACTTTTTTTCTGGTTTTCAACCAAAGAAAAGTGTCTTAGACACAATTTTATAAGTTTGAGCATATTTGCATGAATAATTGATATTGCTTAATTACTTATTGCCAAAGCAGCAAATATCTTGTTTTTATGCTCTAAACTGATTTCAGTCAAGCAGAGAGACCAAAATATGGGATTTTCCAAACAAAACTCTTTTTTCTGTTTTTCATCCAAGAATGTGTCCAGACACAATTTGCTGCTTGATGACATTTTGCACAGAACACTGATGCTGTATCACTTTACCGCCTCAAAGCAGCAACATCTATTTTTTTATGCTCTAAACCGATTTCCAGCCAGCAGATATCCAAAAAGTGAATTTTTCCTTAAAATAAAACTCTTTTGCTTTAACTTAAAGAAATAGTTCTAGACAAATTTACAAGTTTGATACTTTGCTAAACATTTTTTATTTCTCCTAAAGCAGCAAATCTTGTTATGTCTAAATGGATTTCACCAAACCATTTTGGATTTTCCTAAAAAACTTTTTTCTGTTTTAACAAAGAATTCTTAGGACAATTTTCTAAGTTTGATGACTTTCATGATACCTATGCTTTCACACTTTTTTATGCTCAAACACATCTGTTTTATGCTCTAAACTGATTTTAACCATA
>JAYMGU010000578.1:0-13772 GCA_036178185.1 Liparis tanakae | reverse complement strand
TTTAAAGTGATGAAAGCATCAGGTATTCATGAAAATAAAAATTCAAAATCTTGTAAGAAGTGTGTCCTGCTGACACTTTCTTTGGTTGAAAAACCCAGAAAACAGGTTTTGCTTTCTAGGAAATCATACACCATTTGATCTCTGGGCGGCTGAAAATCAGTTTAAGAGCATAAAAATAAGATGTTGCTGCTTTGAGGCAGTAAAGTGATGAAAGCATCAGGTATTCATGAAAATGTCATCAAATCCTTGTAAGAAGTGTGTCCTAAGACACTTTCTTTGGTTGAAAACCCAGAAAAAGGTTTTGTTTAGGAAAATCACACTTTTGGTCTCCTTCTATGTGGCTGGAAATCAGTGTAAGAGCATAAAAACAAGATGTTGCTGCCTTTGAGGCATTGTAAAGTGATGAAAGCATCAGGTATTCATGAAAATGTCATCAAACTTGTAAGAAGAGTGTCCTAAGACACTTTCTTTTGGTTGAAAACCCAGAAAACAGGTTTTGGCTTAGAAAATACACATCGCTGATCTCTCTATGGCTGAAAATCAGTTTAAGAGCATAAAACAAGATGTTGCTGCCTTTGAGGCAGTAAAGTGATGAAAGCATCAGGTATTCATGAAAATGTCATCAAACTTGTAAGAAGTGTGTCCTAAGACACTTTCTTTGGTTGAAAACCCAGAAAAAGGTTTTGTTTAGAAAATACACTTTGGTCTCTCTGCGGGCTGAAATCAGTTTAAGAGCATAAAAGATGTTAAGCTGCTTTGAGGCATTAAAGTGATGAAAGCATCAGGTATTCATGAAAATGTCATCAAACTTGTAAGAAGTGTGTCCTAAGACACTTTTGGTTGAAAACCCAGAAAAAGGTTTTGTTTAGAAAATCCACTTTTGATCTCTGGCGGCTGAAAATCAGTTTAAGAGCATAAAAACAAGATGTTGCTGCTTTGAGGCAGTAAAGTGATGAAAGCATCAGGTATTCATGAAAAGTTAAGAGCATAAAACAAGATGTTGCTGCAAAGTGATGAAAGCATCAGGTATTCATGAAAATGTAATCAAACTTGTAAGAAGTGTGCCCTAAGACACTTTTTGGTTGAAAACCCAGAAAAAGGTTTTGTTTAGGAAAATACACTTTTGATCTCTCTGCGGGCTGGAAATCAGTTTAAGAGCATAAAACAAGATGTTGCTGCTTTGAGGCAGTAAAGTGATGAAAGCATCAGGTATTCATGAAAAATGTAATCAAACTTGTAAGAAGTGTGTCCTAAGACACTTTCTTTGGTTGAAAACCCAGAAAAAGGTTTTGTTTAGGAAAATACACTTTGATCTCTCTGCGGCTGAAAATCAGTTTAAGAGCATAAAACAAGATGTTGCTGCTTTGAGGCATTAAAGTGATGAAAGCATCAGGTATTCATGAAAATGTAATCAAACTTGTAAGAAGTGTGTCCTAAGACACTTTGTTGAAAACCCAGAAAAAAGGTTTTGTTTAGGAAAATACACTTTGGTCTCTCTGGCGGGCTGAAAATCAGTTTAAGAGCATACAACAAGATGTTGCTGCCTTGAGGCATTAAAGTGATGAAAGCATCAGGTATTCATGAAAATGTCATCAAACTTGTAAGAAGTGTGTCCTAAGACACTTTCTTTGGTTGAAAACCCAGAAAACAGGTTTTGTTTAGTAAAAAATACACGCTTGATCTCTCTATGGGCTGAAAATCAGCTTAAGAGCATAAAAACAAGATGTTGCTGCTTTGAGGCAGTAAAGTGATGAAAGCATCAGGTATTCATGAAAATGTAATCAAACTTGTAAGAAGTGTGTCCTAAGACACTTTGGTTGAAAACCCAGAAAACAGGTTTTGTTTAGTAAAATCCACTTTGATCTCTCTGTGGGCTGAAAATCAGTTTAAGAGCATAAAAACAAGATGTTGCTGCTTTGAGGCAGTAAAGTGATGAAAGCATCAGGTATTCATGAAAATGTAATCAAACTTGTAAGAAGTGTGTCCTAAGACACTTTCTTTTGGTTGAAAACCCAGAAAAAAGGTTTTGTTTAGGAAAATCCACGCTTGATCTCTCTGCGGCTGAAAATCAGTTTAAGAGCATAAAAACAAGATGTTGCTGCTTTGAGGCAGTAAAGTGATGAAAGCATCAGGTATTCATGAAAATGTAATCAAACTTGTAAGAAGTGTGTCCTAAGACACTTTCTTTGGTTGAAAAACCCAGAAAAAGGTTTTGTTTAGGAAAATACACTTTTGATCTCTCTGCGGGCTGAAAATCAGTTTAAGACATAAAAACAAGATGTTGCTGCTTTGAGGCAGTAAAGGATGAAAGCATCAGGTATTCATGAAAATGTCATCAAACTTGTAAGAAGTGTGTCCTAAGACACTTTCTTTGGGTGAAACCCAGAAAAAAGGTTTTGTTTAGTAAAATCCACTTTTGATCTCTCTGGTGGCTGAAAATCAGTTTAAGAGCATAAAAGCATAAAACAAGATGTTGCTGCTTTGAGGCAGTAAAGTGATGAAAGCATCAGGTATTCATGAAAATGTAATCAAACTTGTAAGAAGTGTGTCCTAAGACACTTTTTTGGTTGAAAAACCCAGAAAAAGGTTTTGTTTAGGAAAATACACTTTTGGTCTCTATGGGCTGAAAATCAGTTTAAGAGCATAAAAACAAGATGTTGCTGCTTTGAGGCAGTGAAGTGATGAAAGCATCAGGTATTCATGAAAATGTCATCAAACTTGTAAGAAGTGTGTCCTAAGACACTTTCTTTCGTTGAAAACCCAGAAAAAGGTTTTGTTTAGAAAATACATTTGATCTCTCTGGCGGAAAAATCAGTTTAAGAGCATAAAACAGATGTTGCTGCCTTAAGGCATTAAAGTGATGAAAGCATCAGGTATTCATAAAAATGTCATCAAACTTGTAAGAAGTGTGTCCTAAGACACTTTCTTTGGTTGAAAACCCAGAAAAAAGGTTTAGTTTAGGAAAATACACTTTTGGACTCTCTGTGGGCTAAAATCAGTTTAAGAGCATAAAACAAGATGTTGCTGCTTTTGAGGCAGTAAAGTGATGAAAGCATCAGGTATTCATGAAAATGTCATCAAACTTGTAAGAAGTGTGTCCTAAGACACTTTCTTTGGGTTGAAAACCCAGAAAAAAGGTTTTGTTTAGGAAAATACACTTTTGGTCTCTATGCGGGCTGAAAATCAGTTTAAGAGCATAAAACAAGATGTTGCTGCTTTGAGGCAGTAAAGTGATGAAAGCATCAGGTATTCATGAAAATGTCATCAAACTTGTAAGAAGTGTGTCCTAAGACACTTTTGGTTGAAAACCCAGAAAAAGGTTTTGTTTAGTAAAAATCCACGCTTGATCTCTCTGCGGCTGAAAATCAGTTTAAGAGCATAAAAACAAGATGTTGCTGCTTTGAGGCAGTAAAGTGATGAAAGCATCAGGTATTCATGAAAATGTAATCAAACTTGTAAGAAGTGTGTCCTAAGACACTTTCTTTGGTTGAAAACCCAGAAAAAAGGTTTTGTTTAGTAAAATCCACGTTTGATCTCTCTGGCTGAAAATCAGGTTAAGAGCATAAAAACAAGATGTTGCTGCTTTGAGGCAGTAAAGTGATGAAAGCATCAGGTATTCATGAAAATGTCATCAAACTTGTAAGAAGTGTGTCCTAAGACACTTTCTTTGGTTGAAAACCCAGAAAACAGGTTTTGTTTAGGAAAATACACTTTTGGTCTCTGCGGGCTGAAAATCAGTTTAAGAGCATAAAAACAAGATGTTGCTGCTTTGAGGCAGTAAAGTGATGAAAGCATCAGGTATTCATGAAAATGTCATCAAACTTGTAAGAAGTGTGTCCTAAGACACTTTCTTTGGTTGAAAACCCAGAAAACAGGTTTTGTTTAGTAAAATCCACGTTTGATCTCTCTGCGGGCTGGAAATCAGTTTAAGAGCATAAAACAAGATGTTGCTGCTTTGAGGCAGTAAAGTGATGAAAGCATCAGGTATTCATGAAAATGTAATCAAACTTGTAAGAAGTGTGTCCTAAGACACTTTCTTGGGTTGAGAACCCAGAAAACAGGTTTTGTTTAGTAAAATCCACGTTTGATCTCTCTGAAAATCAGTTTAAGAGCATAAAAACAAGATGTTGCTGCTTTGAGGCAGTAAAGTGATGAAAGCATCAGGTATTCATGAAAATGTCATCAAACTTGTAAGAAGTGTGTCCTAAGACACTTTCTTTGGTTGAAAACCCAGAAAAAGGTTTTGTTTAGAAAATCCACGCTTGATCTCTCTGCGGCTGAAAATCAGTTTAAGAGCATAAAACAAGATGTTGCTGCTTTGAGGCATTAAAGTGATGAAAGCATCAGGTATTCATGAAAATGTCATCAAACTTGTAAGAAGTGTGTCCTAAGACACTTTCTTGGTTGAAAACCCAGAAAACAGGTTTTGTTTAGAAAATACACTTTGATCTCTCTGGCTGAAAATCAGTTTAAGAGCATAAAACAAGATGTTGCTGCTTTGAGGCAGTAAAGTGATGAAAGCATCAGGTATTCATGAAAATGTCATCAAACTTGTAAGAAGTGTGTCCTAAGACACTTTCTTTGGTTGAAAACCCAGAAAACAGGTTTTGTTTAGGAAAATCCACACTTGATCTCTCTGGCTGAAAATCAGTTTAAGAGCATAAAAACAAGATGTTGCTGCTTTGAGGCAGTAAAGTGATGAAAGCATCAGGTATTCATGAAAATGTCATCAAACTTGTAAGAAGTGTGTCCTAAGACACTTTCTTTGGTTGAAAACCCAGGAAAGGTTTTGTTTAGAAAATACACTTTTGGTCTCTCTATGGCTGGAAATCAGTTTAAGAGCATAAAAACAAGATGTTGCTGCTTTGAGGCAGTAAAGTGATGAAAGCATCAGGTATTCATGAAAATGTCATCAAACTTGTAAGAAGTGTGTCCTAAGACACTTTCTTTGGTTGAAAACCCAGAAAAAGGTTTTGTTTAGGAAAATACACTTTGGTCTCTGCGGCTGGAAATCAGTTTAAGAGCATAAAACAAGATGTTGCTGCCTTTGAGGCAGTAAAGTGATGAAAGCATCAGGTATTCATGAAAATGTAATCAAACTTGTAAGAAGTGTGTCCTAAGACACTTTCTTTGGTTGAAAACCCAGAAAAAGGTTTTGTTTAGTAAAATCCACGCTTGATCTCTCTGCGGCTGAAAATCAGTTTAAGAGCATAAAACAAGATGTTGCTGCTTTGAGGCAGTAAAGTGATGAAAGCATCAGGTATTCATGAAAATGTCATCAAACTTGTAAGAAGTGTGTCCTAAGACACTTTCTTGGTTGAAAACCCAGAAAACAGGTTTTGTTTAGGAAAATCCACTTTTGATCTCTGCGGGCTGAAAATCAGTTTAAGAGCATAAAACAAGATGTTGCTGCTTTGAGGCAGTAAAGTGATGAAAGCATCAGGTATTCATGAAAATGTCATCAAACTTGTAAGAAGTGTGTCCTAAGACACTTTTGGTTGAAAACCCAGAAAACAGGTTTTGTTTAGGAAAATACACTTTGGTCTCTCCTATGGCTGAAATCAGTTTAAGAGCATAAACAAGATGTTGCTGCTTGAGGCAGTAAAGTGATGAAAGCATCAGGTATTCATGAAATGTCATCAAACTTGTAAGAAGTGTGTCCTAAGACACTTTCTTGTTGAAAACCCAGAAAAAGGTTTTGTTTAGAAAATCCACTTTGATCTCTGCGGCTGAAAATCAGTTTAAGAGCATAAAAACAAGATGTTGCTGCTTTGAGGCAGTAAAGTGATGAAAGCATCAGGTATTCATGAAAATGTAATCAACATTGTAAGAAGTGTGTCCTAAGACACTTTTGGTTGAAAACCCAGAAAACAGGTTTTGTTTAGGAAAATCCACGCTTGATCACTCTATGGCTGAAATCAGTTTAAGAGCATAAAACAAGATGTTGCTGCTTTGAGGCAGTAAAGTGATGAAAGCATCAGGTATTCATGAAAATGTCATCAAACTTGTAAGAAGTGTGTCCTAAGACACTTTCTTTGGTTGAAAACCCAGAAAACAGGTTTTGTTTAGGAAAATACACTTTTGGTCTCTAAGTGGCTATGCTGGAAATCAGTTTAAGAGCATAAAACAAGATGTTGCTGCTTTGAGGCAGTAAAGTGATGAAAGCATCAGGTATTCATGAAAATGTCATCAAACTTGTAAGAAGTGTGTCCTAAGACACTTTCTTTGGTTGAAAACCCAGAAAACAGGTTTTGTTTAGTAAAATCCACGTTTGATCTCTCTCTGCGGCTGAAAATCAGTTTAAGAGCATGAAACAAGATGTTGCTGCTTTGAGGCATTAAAGTGATGAAAGCATCAGGTATTCATGAAAATGTCATCAAACTTGTAAGAAGTGTGTCCTAAGACACTTTCTTTGGTTGAAAACCCAGAAAAAAGGTTTTGTTTAGGAAAATACACGTTTGATCTCTCATGGCTGAAAATCAGTTTAAGAGCATAAAACAAGATGTTGCTGCTTTGAGGCAGTAAAGTGATGAAAGCATCAGGTATTCATGAAAATGTCATCAAACTTGTAAGAAGTGTGTCCTAAGACACTTTCTTGGTTGAAAACCCAGAAAAAGGTTTTGTTTAGGAAAATCCACTTTTGGTCTCTCATGGCTGGAAATCAGTTTAAGAGCATAAAAACAAGATGTTGCTGCCTTGAGGCATTAAAGTGATGAAAGCATCAGGTATTCATGAAAATGTCATCAAACTTGTAAGAAGTGTGTCCTAAGACACTTTCTTTGGTTGAAAACCCAGAAAAAAGGTTTTGTTTAGTAAAATCCACGTTTGATCTCTCTGGCTGAAAATCAGTTTAAGAGCATAATAACAAGATGTTGCTGCTTTGAGGCAGTAAAGTGATGAAAGCATCAGGTATTCATGAAAATGTCATCAAACTTGTAAGAAGTGTGTCCTAAGACACTTTCTTTGGTTGAAAACCCAGAAAACAGGTTTTGTTTAGGAAAAATACACTTTGGTCTCTCTATGGCTGAAATCAGTTTAAGAGCATAAAAACAGATGTTGCTGCCTTTGAGGCATTAAAGTGATGAAAGCATCAGGTATTCATGAAAATGTCATCAAACTTGTAAGAAGTGTGTCCTAAGACACTTTCTTTGGTTGAAAACCCAGAAAACAGGTTTTGTTTAGGAAAATCCACGTTTGATCTCTCATGGGCTGGAAATCAGTTTAAGAGCATAAAAACAAGATGTTGCTGCTTTGAGGCAGTAAAGTGATGAAAGCATCAGGTATTCATGAAAATGTCATCAAACTTGTAAGAAGTGTGTCCTAAGACACTTTTGGTTGAAAACCCAGAAAACAGGTTTTGTTTAGTAAAATCCACGCTTGATCTCTCATGGGCTGAAAATCAGTTTAAGAGCATAAAACAAGATGTTGCTGCCTTGAGGCAGTAAAGTGATGAAAGCATCAGGTATTCATGAAAATGTCATCAAACTTGTAAGAAGTGTGTCCTAAGACACTTTCTTTGCTGAAAAACCCAGAAAAAGGTTTTGCTTACACTTTGGTCTCGCTATCTCTGGAAATTTAAGAGCATGCAAACAAGATGTTGCTGTCTTTTGAGGCAGTAAAAGGATGAAAGCATCAGGTATTCATGAAAATGTCATCAACTTGTAAGAAGTGTGTCCTAAGACACTTTCCCAGAAAACAGGTTTTGTTTAGTAAAATCCACTTTTGATCTCTCTGCGGGCTGGAAATCAGTTTAAGAGCAAAAAACAAGATGTTGCTGCTTTGAGGCAGTAAAGTGATGAAAGCATCAGGTATTCATTAACATGTAATCAGACTTATAAGGAGTGTGTCCTAAGTCACGTTCTTTTGTTGAAAACCCAGAAAGCAGGATGTGTTTAGTAAAATCCACGCTTGATCACTCTGCGGTCTGAAAATCAGTATAAGAGCATAAAAACAAGATGTTGCTGCTTTTGAGGCAGTAAAGTGATGAAAGCATCAGGTATTCATGAAAATGTCATCAAACTTGTAAGAAGTGTGTCCTAAGACACTTTCTTTGGGTTGAAAACCCAGAAAACAGGTTTTGTTTAGTAAAATCCACGTTTGATCTCTCTGCGGCTGAAAATCAGTTTAAGAGCATAAAACAAGATGTTGCTGCCTTTGAGGCATTAAAGTGATGAAAGCATCAGGTATTCATGAAAATGTCATCAAACTTGTAAGAAGTGTGTCCTAAGACACTTTTGGGTTGAAAACCCAGAAAACAGGTTTTGTTTAGAAAATACACTTTTGGTCTCTCTCTATGGCTGGAAATCAGTTTAAGAGCATAAAAACAAGATGTTGCTGCTTGAGGCAGTAAAGTGATGAAAGCATCAGGTATTCATGAAAATGTCATCAAACTTGTAAGAAGTGTGTCCTAAGACACTTTCTGGTTGAAAACCCAGAAAAAGGTTTTGTTTAGGAAAATACACTTTGGTCTCTCTGGCTGGAAATCAGTTTAAGAGCATAAAACAAGATGTTGCTGCTTTGAGGCAGTAAAGTGATGAAAGCATCAGGTATTCATGAAAATGTCATCAAACTTGTAAGAAGTGTGTCCTAAGACACTTTCTTTGGTTGAAAACCCAGAAAACAGGTTTTGTTTAGTAAAATCCACGCTTGATCTCTCTTGGCTGAAAATCAGTTTAAGAGCATAAACACAAGATGTTGCTGCTTTGAGGCAGTAAAGTGATGAAAGCATCAGGTATTCATGAAAATGTAATCAAACTTGTAAGAAGTGTGTCCTAAGACACTTTTGGTTGAAAACCCAGAAAAAGGTTTTGTTTAGAAAATCCACTTTTGGTCTCTCTCTAAGTGGCTGGAAATCAGTTTAAGAGCATAAAAACAAGATGTTGCTGCCTTGAGGCAGTAAAGTGATGAAAGCATCAGGTATTCATGAAAATGTCATCAAACTTGTAAGAAGTGTGTCCTAAGACACTTTTGCTGAGAAAACCCAGAAAAAGGTTTTGTTTAGGAAAATACACTTTTGATCTCTGGCATGGCTGAAAATCAGTTTAAGAGCATAAAAACAAGATGTTGCTGCTTTGAGGCAGTAAAGTGATGAAAGCATCAGGTATTCATGAAAATGTCATCAAACTTGTAAGAAGTGTGTCCTAAGACACTTTCTTTGGTTGAAAACCCAGAAAACAGGTTTTGTTTAGTAAAATCCACGTTTGATCACTCTGCGGGCTGAAAATCAGTTTAAGAGCATAAAACAAGATGTTGCTGCTTTGAGGCAGTAAAGTGATGAAAGCATCAGGTATTCATGAAAATGTAATCAAACTTGTAAGAAGTGTGTCCTAAGACACTTTCTTTGGTTGAAAACCCAGAAAACAGGTTTTGTTTAGAAAATACACTTTTGATCTCTCTATGGCTGAAAATCAGTTTAAGAGCATATAAAAAACAGATGTTGCTGCTTTGAGGCAGTAAAGTGATGAAAGCATCAGGTATTCATGAAAATGTCATCAAACTTGTAAGAAGTGTGTCCTAAGACACTTTCTTTGGTTGAAAACCCAGAAAAAGGTTTTGTTTAGTAAAATCCACGTTTCTCTCTTGGCTGGAAATCAGTTTAAGAGCATAAAACAAGATGTTGCTGCCTTGAGGCATTAAAGTGATGAAAGCATCAGGTATTCATGAAAATGTCATCAAACTTGTAAGAAGTGTGTCCTAAGACACTTTTGGTTGAAAACCCAGAAAAACAGGTTTTGTTTAGTAAAATCCACGCTTGATCTCTATGGCTGAAAATCAGTTTAAGAGCATAAAACAAGATGTTGCTGCTTTGAGGCAGTAAAGTGATGAAAGCATCAGGTATTCATGAACATGTCATCAAACTTGTAAGAAGTGTGTCCTAAGATACTTTCTTTGGTTGAAAACCCAGAAAACAGGTTTTGTTTAGTAAAATACACTTTGATCTCTCTGCGGGCTGAAAATCAGTTTAAGAGCATAAAACAAGATGTTGCTGCTTTGAGGCAGTAAAGTGATGAAAGCATCAGGTATTCATGAAAATGTCATCAAACTTGTAAGAAGTGTGTCCTAAGACACTTTCTTTTGGGTTGAAAACCCAGAAAACAGGTTTTGTTTAGGAAAATACACTTGGTCTCTCTCATGGCTGAAATCAGTTTAAGAGCATAAAACAAGATGTTGCTGCTTTGAGGCAGTAAAGTGATGAAAGCATCAGGTATTCATGAAAATGTCATCAAACTTGTAAGAAGTGTGTCCTAAGACACTTTCTTTTGGTTGAAAACGCAGAAAAAAGGTTTTGTTTAGTAAAATCCACTTTTGATCTCTCTATGGGCTGGAAATCAGTTTAAGAGCATAAAAACAAGATGTTGCTGCCTTTGAGGCAGTAAAGTGATGAAAGCATCAGGTATTCATGAAAATGTCATCAAACTTGTAAGAAGTGTGTCCTAAGACACTTTTGCTGAAAACCCAGAAAACAGGTTTTGTTTAGTAAAATCCACGTTTGATCTCTCTGCGGCTGAAAATCAGTTTAAGAGCATAAAACAAGATGTTGCTGCTTGAGGCAGTAAAGTGATGAAAGCATCAGGTATTCATGAAAATGTCATCAAACTTGTAAGAAGTGTGTCCTAAGACACTTTCTTTTGGTTGAAAACCCAGAAAACAGGTTTTGTTTAGAAAATACACTTTGGTCTCTATGGCTGGAAATCAGTTTAAGAGCATAAAACAAGATGTTGCTGCTTTGAGGCAGTAAAGTGATGAAAGCATCAGGTATTCATGAAAATGTCATCAAACTTGTAAGAAGTGTGTCCTAAGACACTTTTGCTGAAAACCCAGAAAAAGGTTTTGTTTAAAAATACACTTTGATCTCTCTTGGCTGGAAATCAGTTTAAGAGCATAAAAACAAGATGTTGCTGCTTTGAGGCAGTAAAGTGATGAAAGCATCAGGTATTCATGAAAATGTCATCAAACTTGTAAGAAGTGTGTCCTAAGACACTTTCTTTTGGTTGAAAACCCAGAAAAAGGTTTTGTTTAGTAAAATACACGTTTGATCTCTGCATATGGCTGGAAATCAGTTTAAGAGCATGAAAACAAGATGTTGCTGCTTTGAGGCAGTAAAGTGATGAAAGCATCAGGTATTCATGAAAATGTCATCAAACTTGTAAGAAGTGTGTCCTAAGACACTTTCTTTGGTTGAAAACCCAGAAAACAGGTTTTGTTTAGTAAAATCCACGTTGATCTCTCTGGCTGAAAATCAGTTTAAGAGCATAAAACAAGATGTTGCTGCTTTGAGGCAGTAAAGTGATGAAAGCATCAGGTATTCATGAAAATGTCATCAAACTTGTAAGAAGTGTGTCCTAAGACACTTTCTTTGGTTGAAAACCCAGAAAAAGGGTTTTGTTTAGAAAATACACTTTTGATCTCTGCGGGCTGGAAATCAGTTTAAGAGCATAAAACAAGATGTTGCTGCTTTTGAGGCAGTAAAGTGATGAAAGCATCAGGTATTCATGAAAATGTCATCAAACTTGTAAGAAGTGTGTCCTAAGACACTTTCTTTGGTTGAAACCCAGAAAAAAGTTTTGTTTAGTAAAATCCACTTTGATCTCTCTCATGGCTGGAAATCAGTTTAAGAGCATAAAACAAGATGTTGCTGCTTTGAGGCAGTAAAGTGATGAAAGCATCAGGTATTCATGAAAATGTCATCAAATCCTTGTAAGAAGTGTGTCCTAAGACACTTTTGGTTGAAAACCCAGAAAACAGGTTTTGTTTATAAAATCCACTTTGATCTCTCTATGGCTGAAAATCAGTTTAAGAGCATAAAAACAAGATGTTGCTGCTTTGAGGCAGTAAAGTGATGAAAGCATCAGGTATTCATGAAATGTCATCAAACTTGTAAGAAGTGTGTCCTAAGACACTTTCTTTGGTTGAAAACCCAGAAAAAGGTTTTGTTTAGTAAAATCCACGCTTGATCACTCTATGGCTGGAAATCAGTTTAAGAGCATAAAACAAGATGTTGCTGCTTTGAGGCAGTAAAGTGATGAAAGCATCAGGTATTCATGAAAATGTCATCAAACTTGTAAGAAGTGTGTCCTAAGACACTTTCTTTGGTTGAAAACCCAGAAAACAGGTTTTGTTTAGTAAAATCCACGTTTGATCTCTCTGTGGGCTGAAAATCAGTTTAAGAGCATAAAAACAAGATGTTGCTGCTTTGAGGCAGTAAAGTGATGAAAGCATCAGGTATTCATGAAAATGTCATCAAACTTGTAAGAAGTGTGTCCTAAGACACTTTCTTTGGTTGAAAACCCAGAAAAAAGGTTTTGTTTAGGAAAATACACTTTTGGTCTCTCTGCGGGCTGGAAATCAGTTTAAGAGCATAAAAACAAGATGTTGCTGCTTTGAGGCATTAAAGTGATGAAAGCATCAGGTATTCATGAAAATGTCATCAAACTTGTAAGAAGTGTGTCCTAAGACACTTTCTTTGGTTGAAAACCCAGAAAACAGGTTTTGTTTAGTAAAATCCACGTTTGATCTCTCTGTGGGCTGAAAATCAGTTTAAGAGCATAAAACAAGATGTTGCTGCCTTGAGGCAGTAAAGTGATGAAAGCATCAGGTATTCATGAAAATGTCATCAAACTTGTAAGAAGTGTGTCCTAAGACACTTTCTTTGGTTGAAAACCCAGAAAACAGGTTTTGTTTAGGAAAATACACGTTTGATCTCTCTGCGGGCTGAAAATCAGTTTAAGAGCATACAACAAGATGTTGCTGCCTTGAGGCATTAAAGTGATGAAAAGCATCAGGTATGCATGAACATGTCATCAAACTTGTAAGAAGTGTGTCCTAAGACACTTTCTTTGGTTGAAAACCCAGAAAACATGTTTTGTTTAGGAAAATACACTTTGGTCTCTCTGCGGCTGGAAATCAGTTTAAGAGCATAAAACAAGATGTTGCTGCCTTTGAGGCAGTAAAGTGATGAAAGCATCAGGTATTCATGAAAATGTCATCAAACTTGTAAGAAGTGTGTCCTAAGACACTTTCTTTGTTGAAAACCCAGAAAACAGGTTTTGTTTAGTAAAATCCACGTTTGATCTCTCTGCGTGCTGAAAATCAGTTTAAGAGCATAAAAACAAGATGTTGCTGCTTTGAGGCAGTAAAGTGATGAAAGCATCAGGTATTCATGAAAATGTCATCAAACTTGTAAGAAGTGTGTCCTAAGACACTTTCTTTGGTTGAAAACCCAGAAAACAGGTTTTGTTTAGAAAAATACACTTTGGTCTCTCATGGCTGGAAATCAGTTTAAGAGCATAAAACAAGATGTTGCTGCCTTGAGGCATTAAAGTGATGAAAGCATCAGGTATTCATGAAAATGTCATCAAACTTGTAAGAAGTGTGTCCTAAGACACTTTCTTTGGTTGAAAACCCAGAAAACAGGTTTTGTTTAGGAAAATACACTTTTGATCTCTCTGCGGGCTGGAAATCAGTTTAAGAGCATAAAACAAGATGTTGCTGCTTTGAGGCAGTAAAGTGATGAAAGCATCAGGTATTCATGAAAATGTCATCAAACTTGTAAGAAGTGTGTCCTAAGACACTTTCTTTGGTTGAAAACCCAGAAAAAAGGTTTTGTTTAGTAAAATCCACGTTTGATCACTCTGTGGGCTGAAAATCAGTTTAAGAGCATAAAAACAAGATGTTGCTGCTTTGAGGCAGTAAAGTTTTGAAAGCATCAGGTATTCATGAAAATGTCATCAAACTTGTAAGAAGTGTGTCCTAAGACACTTTCTTTGTAAACC
>JAYMGU010000577.1:7500-10000 GCA_036178185.1 Liparis tanakae | reverse complement strand
TGAGTTTTTTTTTCTCTGTGTGTGTTCAACATGCACGTGTTGTGTTGTGTTGTGTGTGCTGTGTGTGTGTGTGTGTGTGTGTGTGTGTGTGTGTGTGTGTGTGTGTGTGTGGTGTGTGTGGTGTGTGCGTGTGGTGTGGTGTGTGTGTGTGTGTGTGGTGTGGTGTGGTGTGGTATGTGTGTGTGTGTGTGTGTGTGTGTGTGTGGTGTGATGTGGTGTGTGTGTGTGTGTGTGTGTGTGGTGTGGGGTGTGTGTGTGTGTGTATTTGTGTGTGTGAGATGCATGAAGTATTTTTCTCTTGCTATCAATAAATCACATCGAAGGTCTCCACAGACTCAAGTGCTGGATGGTACCCCTCGAAGCGCAACGTATGACTTGGGGGAGTCATAGACCATTTGCAGGTTTCATTTACGACTTTCAGATAAGAGTTATTCACCCGAAGACCCCATATTTGAGCTAACCCAGTGTCTGGCATTCGCCGAAAAAACTTCACTTTGATGCTTTCCTGACGCCCTACAGACTTCGAGCCTGGTACCGTTGGATCTGCAACGGCCTCAGGGCATACACAAGAAAATGCATCACGAATCGGCAAGTTAAGCTTGCACCTTGGTCAGAAAAAATTCAAGAAAAAATGCTTCGGGTCGAAAAAACGCAATATCGGACACACTTCCCAAGGCTCTCTCTACAGCCTGAGTGCATGTTAATGGTCGCTTCCAGGGGGTAGACTCCTGTCGGCGAGTAAGTTTATTTAATCGGCCGGCAGCCTCAAAAAAAGTATATAGCCGACGGCCGCCTTCCGTATTTTGAATTTTGGGAATCTTCAAAGTTCGACATATCGTGGTATGGTTGGCTTAGCGTCGCATTATGTAAGGCAGATTCAAAACAGGCTTTTAGACCTTCGAAAAAGAGGCCGACGGGCCGCTCTGGTGGTCTCTTATTTTACCCACCTTCACTTATTTCCACATATAATTGTTTTACCCTCAAGTTTTAAATTACCCTGACCAACCAATTTCTTGACCCACTAACCCCTGATTACTGTACTTACCACTGCAATCATGACTCCATAAGTTTATATATATTGACATTAACACATGTATTCATTGAATATTGCCTGTGTATTGACAGGTTGTAACACTGTAAGGGCTAACCAGTGGCCACTTGGTTTCCTCATAGGACGCTGGCGTTCTGCAGGTTTCTTGCACGCCAAGCCACTGTTTTTTGGTTAAATTGCAACACATAGTCGTGCAGAGGGGCGGGGCTCTGATCTTGAGTGACGGGTCAGGCCTGCTATTGAGGTCCGTGCTGTGTGTTCAACATGCATGTGGTTAGGTTGGTGTTGTGTGTGTGTGTGGTTCAGGTGTGTGTGTGTGTGTGTTTGTGTGTGTGTGTGTGTATGTGTGTGTGTGGTGTGTGTGGTGTGTGTGTGTGTGTGTGTGTGTGTACAGGTGTGTGTGTGTGTGTGTGGTGTGTGTGTGTGTGTGTGTGTGTGTGTGTGTGTGTGGTGTGTGTGTGTGTGTGTGTGTGGTGTGTGGTGTGTGTGTGTGTGTGTGTGTGTGTGTGTGGTGTGGTGGTGTGGTGTGTGTGGTGTGTGTGTGTGGTGTGTGTGTGTGTGTGTGTGGTGTGTGGTGTGTGTGTGTGTGGTGTGGTGTGTGTGTGTGTGTGTGGTCTAGGTGTGTGTGTGTGTGTGTGTGTGTGTGTGGTGTGGTGTGTGTGTGTGTGTGTGTGTGGTGTGTGTGTGTGTGTGTGGCGTGTGTGTGTGTGTGTGTGGTGGTGGTGTGTGTGGTGTGTGTGTGGTGTGTGTGTGTGTGTGTGTGGTGTGGTGGTGTGTGGTGTGTGTGTGTGGTGGTGTGGTGTGTGTGGTGTGGCTAATAAAAACGTTTTACAAAAATTGTTTTTACAACAAAAACAAGCTACCACAACGCTACATAAAGCTACCACAAACATTTCGTGGGTCTAGAAGCTAGAAGAGGGCTTATCTGGGAACTGCAATAGACTACTTAGTGGGTAGACACTATTCTCACAATTCTAGCACTGCCGTGAAACAAAAGTTGGTGAGCAAAGAAGGGACATACATTGATGACATGTGACACTTAGCCAGTTGGCACAGCATAAACACTTCCTTTCCCGGAAGGGCTAGGATGTCTGGGGTGGTGCATTTTGAAGCGCAAGTAAGAAATGACTTAGTGGGGGTACACATCATCAATGACACTCTTAGTAATATTCAGAACATATGTTATGAGCGCATGAAGGAGCACGATGGGAGTTTTCAAACCACTCCCCACGTGGGAGATGCTCTTTTAGGCTACAGCACCAAGGTTTCAAGCATGGCTACAAGTACACACTTCTGAAGTGTGTGTACAGCTCGGAGAAGAGAGCCAAGCTCTAGCACGTTCAGAAAAATAAAATGCCTGGGCCCCAGTGCCCCAAGACTTCTGGAGGTGTTTTCAGATTTGTAAAGTCACACAGCCTATTCAAATTCCTTGGATTCACACAAGCCACC
>JAYMGU010000577.1:0-2500 GCA_036178185.1 Liparis tanakae | reverse complement strand
CGTTTCCTGCACCAGCCACCAAGCTTGGTTAAATTGCACACAGGTCGTGCAGAGGGGCGGGCCTGATTTTGAGTGACGGGCTTGCTATTGAGGCTGTGCTGTGTGTGAAGCATGTGAGTTTTCTGTGTGTGTTCAACATGCATGTACAGGGCTGGCTGGTGTGTGTGTGTGTGTGTGTGTGTGTGTGTGTGTGTGTGTGTGTGTGTGTGTGTGTGTGTGTGTGTGTGTGTGTGTGTGTGTGGTGTGTGTGTGTGTGTGTGTGTGTGTGTGTGTGTGTGTGTGTGTGTGTGTGTGTGTGTGTGTGTGTGTGTGTGTGTGTGTGTGTGTGGTGTGTGTGTGTGTGGTGGTGTGTGTGGGTGTGGTGTGTGTGTGTGTGTGTATTGTGTGTGTGAGATGGTGAGTGCCATTAATAACTGACATCGAAGGTCTCTACAGACTCATGATGGTACTTGGAAGCGTTAATTTAAGACTTGGGGGAGTTAGAGACTATTTGCAGGTCTCTAATGATTTTCAGGACAAGAGAGAGTTATTCACCAAGACCCTTATTTTGGCCTGAGGTCTATTCGGCCAAAAACTTACTTTGCTTCTGACGTTCTATAGACTGAGTTTGGTACTGTTGGATTCGCAACGGCTCATAGGGGCATACAAGAAATGTATCACGCATCACAAGCTTTGTGACCTTTCAGAAAAAAAAGCATCCAAGAAAACGCTCGGGTCGAAAACGCAACATCGACACTTCCAAGGTCCCACAGCCTCGGTCCCGAGCTTTATTGTGCGCAATGGTCGCTTCAGGGGTAGACCCTCGTCGGCGAGGCTTCTCACGCACTGTTCAAAAGTATATAGTCGACGGCCGTCCCGTATTTTGAATCTCATTTGGAACTTTTCAAAGTCTGACATTTTCGGTAGATGGTTGGAAGCGCAAGGGCCGAATTATGTAAGGCAGACCAAACAGATTTTTTTAGGACCTGAAAAGTGTTAGAGGCCGACGGTTGCTCCATGGAGCTATCTTTGTTTCATCTGACCACTATTTTCACATATAATTATTTTACCCGGCTTGAATTTTAACCACCAACCAATGAAATTTAAAGCCAGAAGTTTTGGCACCTTGTACCCGGGACTTTTACTTGGGACCAACTATACCTGGACCACCTTAATTGCACTTAACCCTAACTCAATCCCTAACTGCTGACTCAAATCTTTAACCCCACCCAATTCTTAACTCCCAACCCAACCTTAAGCCTATATATATTGACATGCATACACATGCATTCATTGAATATTGCCTGTGTATTGACAGGTTGCAACACTGTAAGGGCCAGCCTGTGTCACTTGGCTCTCTATAGGGACGCTGTTCCTGCACCAGCCACCAAGCTTGGTTAAATTGCATTAGTCGTGCAGAGGGGCGGGGCCTGATCTTTTGAGTGACGGGCCTGCTATTGAGGCTGTGTTGTGTGTTCAACATGCATGTACAGGTTGGCTGTTGGGTGTGTGTGTGTGTGTGTGTGTTTGTGTGTGTGGTGTGTGTGGTGTGGTGTGTATGGTGTGTGTGTGTGTGTGTGTGTGTGGTGTGTGTGTGTGTGTTGTGTGGTGTGTGTGTGTGTGTGTGTGGTGTGTGTGTGTGAGTGTGTGTGTGTGTGGTGTGTGTGGTGTGTGTGTGGTGTGGTGGTGTGGTGGTGTGTGTGTGTGGTGTGTGTGGTGTGTGTGGTGTGGTGTGGTGTGTGTGTGTGGTGTGTGTGTGTGTGTGTGGTGTGTGGTGTGTGTGTGTGTGTGTGTGTGGTGGTTTGTGTGTGTGTGTGTGTGTGTGTGGTGTGTGTGTGTGTGTGGTGTGTGGTGTGTGTGGTGTGTGTGTGTGTGTGTGTGTGTGTGTGTGTGGTGTGGTGTGGTGTGGTGGGTGTGGGTGTGTGTGTGTGGTGTGTGTGTGTGTGGTGGTGTGGTGTGTGTGTGTGGTGTGTGGTGTGGTGGTGTGTGTGGTGGTGTGGTGTGTGTGTGTGGTGTGGTGTGGGTGGTGTGGTGTGGCTAATAAAACTGCATGAAAAACAAGCTAACGCTACTACAAAGACATTTCTGTGGGTTCAGGTTAGAAGAGGTTTATTCTGAACCGCATTAGACTACTTTAGTGGGGTAGACACTTATCTCACACTCTAGCACTCCAAGAAACAAAAAGCAGAGCAAAAGAAGGACATATACTGATGATTACGGACACGAGCTAGTACGCAACACTTTTCCCGGAAGGGCTAGGACTGCCTGGGGGTGGTGCATTTCGGAAGCGCATAGTCGACTTAGTGGGGGTACATCATCAATGACACTCTAGTACATTCAGAACATAAGTTATGAGCGTTGAAGGAGCACGATTTGGGGTTTTCAAACCACTCCCACGTGGAGATGCCTCTTAGGCTACAGCACCAAGGCTCACATGGTTTGGCACACACTTGGAAGTGTGTAAGCTCGAGAAGAGAGCTAAGCTTCAGCATCGTTCAGAAAATAATGCCCACCCCAGCCC
>JAYMGU010000576.1:0-13861 GCA_036178185.1 Liparis tanakae | reverse complement strand
TCGGGGGCCTGGTTAGTAATATTGGATGGGAGACCGGCCTGGGAATGGGCCAGTGTGCTGTAAGTTTCTTAACTTAGTTTCCCTTCAAAACGCAGTCGACAATGCTATAATTCTTTTTTATCATTTGGAGAAAAAAAAAACGAGATACTTTCATTATTAATGTGGCTTGGTGGAAAAAAAAAACATATTGATAGATTTAAAAAAGCAAAAGCGTGGCAGCGCAAAATAATGCCTTACGGCCACAATTCATTGTGTTCTGGTGACGCCTCGATCTCGGCCAGAGATCGCAGGGAATTCAAGGCGAGTCGGGCCCATGGTTAGTACTTGGATGGGAGACCGCCAAATACCAGGTGCTGTAAGCTCTTTAACTTATTCCTCCAAAACGCAAGCGCTGACATTGCACTTTTATCATTTATAGAAAAATAAAAAACGAGATACTTTCAATATTTAATTTTCTATTATGAAATGACAAAAAACATATTGATAGATTTAAAAGCAAAGCGTGCAGCAAATATTGCCTTACGTGCCACCACCAGTTCTGGTGACACCCGATCTCGCCCAGATCCTCGGAAGCTACAGAGTCGTGGGCCTGGTTAGTACTTGATGGGAGACCGCCTGGGGAATACCAGGTGCTGTAAGCTCTTTAACTTATTCCTCAAAAACGCAGCTGACATTGCAGAATCAGTTTTTATCATTTGGAGAAAGAAAAAAAAAACGAGATACTTTCAATATTAATTTATTATGAAAAAAAAACATATTGATAGATTTAAAAAGCAAAGCTGTAGCAAATTGCCTACGGCCACACCAGTTCAGTGACGCCCGACCACAGATCTCGAAGCTAAGCAGAGTCGGGCCTGGTTAGTACTTGGATGGGAGACCGCCTGAGAATACCAGGTGCTGTAAGCTCATTAACTTTTTTCTCCAAAAAGCAGTCGACGTTGCACTTTTATCATTTGAGAAAAAAAAAGAGATACTTTCAATATTAATTTATTATGGAAAAAAAAACATATTGATAGATTTAAAAAAGCAAAGCGTGGCAGAAAATATTGCCTACGGCCACACCAGTCTGGTGACGCCCGATCTCACAGATCTCGGAAGCTAAGCAGATTCGGGCCTGGTTAGTACTTGATGGGAGACCGCCTGGGAATACCAGGTGCTGTAAGTTTTTAACTTATTCCTCCAAACGCAGTCGACGTTGCACTTTATCATTTGAGAAAGAAAAAAAACGAGATACTTTCAATATTAATGTATTATGAAATGACAAAAAACATATTGATAGATTTAAAAAGCAAAGCGTTAGCAAATATTGCCTTACGGCCACACCAGTCTGGTGACGCCTTATCTCGCCAGATCTCGGAAGCTAAGCAGAGTCGGGCCTGGTTAGTACTTGATGGGAGACCGCCTAAATACCAGGTGCTGTAAGCTTTAACTTATTCCTCCAAAAACGCAGTCGACGTTGCACTTTTATCATTTGAGAAAAAAAAACGAGATACTTTCAACATTAATGTATCATGAAATGACAAAAACATATTGATAGATTTAAAAGCAAAGGGCAGTAGCAAATATTGTTCACGGCCACACCAGTCTGGTGACACCTCGATCTGCTGCAGATCTCGGAAGCTAAGCAGTCGGGCCTGGTTAGTACTTGGATGGGGAGACCGCCTGGGAATACCAGGTGCTGTAAGCTCTTAACTTATTCCTCCAAAACGCAGTCGACGCTAACTTTTATCATTTGAGAAAAAAAAACGAGATACTTTTCAATATTAATGTATTATGAAATGACAAAAAAACATATTGATAGATTTAAAAAGCAAAGCGAGTGAAATATTGCCTACGGCCACACCAGTCTGGACATCTCGGCCAGTGCCAGATCTCGAAGCTACAGAGTCGGGCCTGGTTAGTACTTGATGATGGGAGACCGCCTGGGAATACCAGGTGCTGTAAGTTTTAACTTTTTCTCCAAAACGCAGTCGACGTTGCACTTTTATCATTTGAGAAAAAAAAACGAGATACTTTCAACATTAATGTATCATGAAATGACAAAAAACATATTGATAGATTTAAAAAGCAGCAAAGCTATAGCAAATAATTGCTCACGGCCACACCAGTTCAGGACTGACGCCTCGCCAGATCTCGGAAGCTAAGCAGAGTCGGGCCTGGTTAGTACTTGATGTGAGACCGCCTGGGAATACTAGGTGCTTGAAGCTCTTTAACTTATTCCTCCAAAACGCAGTTGACATTGCACTTTTATCATTTGAGAAAAAAAAACGAGATACTTTCAATATTAATTTATGAAAAAAAAAACATATTGATAGATTTAAAAAGCAAAGAGTGGCAGCAAATATTGCTCACGGCCACACCAGTTCAGTGACGCCCGATCTCACAGATCTCGGAAGCTAAGCAGTAGTCGGCCTGGTTAGTACTTGATGGGAGACCGCCTGGGAATACCAGGTGCTGTAAGCTCATTAACTTATTCCTCCAAAACGCAGTCGACGCAGACTTTTATCATTTTGAGAAAAAAAGAGATACTTTCAACATTAATTTATTATGAAAAAAAACATATTGATAGATTTAAAAGCAAAGCGTGGCAGCAATATTGCCTACGGCCACACCAGTTCAGTGACGCCTGATCTCATCAGATCTCGGAAGCTAAGCAGATTCGGGCCTGGTTAGTACTTGATGGGAGACCGCCTGGGAATACCAGGTGCTGTAAGCTCTTTAACTTATTCTCCAAAACGCAGTCGACGCTGCACTTTTTATCATTTGAGAAAGAAAAAAAAACGAGATACTTTCAATATTAATTTATTATGAAAAAAAAACATATTGATAGATTTAAAAGCAAAGCGTGGCAGCAATATTGCCCACGGCCACACCAGTCTGGTGACGCCCGATCCGGCCAGATCTCGAAGCTAAGCAGAGTCGGGCCTGGTTAGTACTTGATGGGAGACCGCCCGGGAATACCAGGTGCTGTAAGCTCTTTAACTCATTTCCTAAAAACGCAGTCGACGTTGCACTTTTATCATTTGAGAAAGAAAAAAAACGAGATACTTTCAATATTAATGTTATATGAAAAAAAAACATATTGATAGATTTAAAAAAGCAAAGCGTGGCAGCAAATATTGCCTACGGCCACACCAGTCTGGTGACGCCCGATCTCGTCAGATCTCGGAAGCTAAGCAGAGTCGGGCCTGGTTAGTACTTGGATGGGAGACCGCCTGGGAATACCAGGTGCTGTAAGCTCTTTAACTTATTCCTCCAAAACGCAGTCGACGTTGCACTTTTATCATTTGAGAAAAACAAAAAAAACGAGATACTTTCAACATTAATGTATCATGAAATGACAAAAAAACATATTGATAGATTTAAAAAGCAAAGCGTGGCAGCAAATATTGCCTACGGCCACACCAGTCTGGTGACGCCCGATCTCGGCCAGATCTCGGAAGCTAAGCAGAGTCGGGCCTGGTTAGTACTTGGATGGGAGACCGCCTGGGAATACCAGGTGCTGTAAGTTTGTTAACTTATTCCTCCAAAACGCAGTCGACGTTGCACTTTTATCATTTGAGAAAGAAAAAAAAACGAGATACTTTCAATATTAATGTATTATGAAATGACGAAAAACATATTGATAGATTTAAAAAGCAAAGCGTGTGCAGCAATATTGCCTACGGCCACACCAGTTCGGTGACGCCCGATCTCCAGATCTCGAAGCTAAGCAGAGTCGGGCCTGGTTAGTACTTGATGGGAGACCGCCTGGGAATACCAGGTGCTGTAAGCTCATTAACTTTTTTCCTCCAAAACGCAGTCGACGTTGCACTTTTATCATTTGAGAAAGAAAAAACGAGATACTTTCAATATTAATGTATTATGAAATGACAAAAAAACATATTGATAGATTTAAAAAGCAAAGGTGCAGCAAATATTGCCTACGGCCACACCAGTCTGGTGACGCCTCGATCTCGCCAGATCTCGAAGCTAAGCAGAGTCGGGCCTGGTTAGTACTTGATGGGAGACCGCCTGGGAATACCAGGTGCTGTAAGTTTTTAACTTATTCCTCAAACGCAGTCGACGACAAGCACTTTATCATTTGAGAAAGAAAAAAACGAGATACTTTCAATATTAATGTTATGAAATGAAAAAAAACATATTGATAGATTTAAAAAGCAAAGCTGCGGCAGCAATATTGCTCACGGCCACACCAGTCTGGTGACGCCTCGATCTCGCCCAGATCTCGGAAGCTAAGCAGAGTCGGGCCTGGTTAGTACTTGGATGGGAGACCGCCTGGGAATACCAGGTGCTGTAAGCTTTTAACTTTTTCCTCCAAAACGCAGTCGACGTTGCACTTTTATCATTTGAGAAAAAAAACGAGATACTTTCAACATTAATGTATCATGAAATGAAAAAAACATATTGATAGATTTAAAAAGCAAAGAGTGGCAGCAAATATTGCCTACGGCCACACCAGTCTGGTGACGCTCGATCTCGTCAGATCTCGGAAGCTAAGCAGAGTGGCCTGGTTAGTACTTGGATGGGAGACCGCCTGGGAATACCAGGTGCTGTAAGTTTTAACTTATTCCTCAAAACGCAGTCGACGTTGCACTTTTATCATTTGAGAAAGAAAAAAACGAGATACTTTCAATATTAATGTATGAAATGACAAAAAAAAAACATATTGATAGATTTAAAAAGCAAAGCGTGGTAGCAAATATTGCCTACGGCCACACCAGTTCAGGACGCCCGATCTCGGCCAGATCTCGGAAGCTAAGCAGAGTCGGGCCTGGTTAGTACTTGGATGGGAGACCGCCTGGGAATACCAGGTGCTGTAAGTTTTAACTTATTCCTCAAAACGCAGTCGACGTTGCACTTTATCATTTGAGAAAGAAAAAACGAGACTTTCAATATTAATGTATCGCGAATGATGATGAAAAAAAACATATTGATAGATTTAAAAAGCAAAGCGTGGCAGCAATAATTGCCACGGCCACACCAGTCTGGTGACGCCAGATCTGCCAGATCTCGGAAGCTAAGCAGAGTCGGGCCTGATTAGTACTTGATGGGAGACCGCCTGGGAATACCAGGTGCTGTAAGCTCTTAACTTATTCCTCAAAAACGCAGTCGACGCTGCACTTTTATCATTTGAGAAAGAAAAAACGAGATACTTTCAATATTAATGTATTATGAAATGACAAAAACATATTGATAGATTTAAAAAGCAAAGCGTGGCAGCAAATATTGCCTACGGCCACACAGTCTGGTGACGCCTCGATCTCGCCAGATCTCGGAAGCCAAGCAGAGTCGGGCCTGGTTAGTACTTGTTGATGGGAGACTGCCTGGGAATACCAGGTGCTGTAAGCTCTTTTTAACTTATTCCTCCAAAACGCAGTCGACGTTGCATTTTTATTTTGGAGAAAGAAAAACGAGATACTTTCAATATTAATGTATTATGAAATGACAAAAAACATATTGATAGATTTAAAAGCAAAGCGTGGCAGCAAATATTGCTCACGGCCACACAGTTCAGGACGACATCTCGCCAGATCTCGGAAGCTAAGCAGAGTCGGGCCTGGTTAGTACTTGATGGAGACCGCCTGGGAATACCAGGTGCTGTAAGCTCATTAACTTTCCTCCAAAACGCAGTCGACGTTGCACTTTTATCATTTGAGAAAGAAAAAAACGAGATACTTTCAATATTAATGTATTATGAAATGACAAAAACATATTGATAGATTTAAAAAAGCAAAGCGTGGCAGCAATATTGCCTACGGCCACACCAGTCTGGTGACGCCTATCTCGGCCAGATCTCGGAAGCTAAGCAGAGTCGGGCCTGGTTAGTACTTGATGGGAGACCGCCTGGGAATACCAGGTGCTGTAAGCTCTTTAACTTATTCCTCCAAACGCAGTCGACGTTGCACTTTTATCATTTGAGAAAGAAAAAACGAGATACTTTCAATATTAATGTTATGAAAATGAAAAAACATATTGATAGATTTAAAAGCAAAGCGTGGCAGCAATATTGCTCTACGGCACATTCAGTTCGGGACGCCCGATCTCGTCAGATCTCGGAAGCTAAGCAGTCGGCCTGGTTAGTACTTGATGGGAGACCGCCTGGGAATACCAGGTGCTGTAAGCTCTTTAACTTATTCCTCAAAAACGCAGTCGACGCTGCACTTTTATCATTTGAGAAAGAAAAAACGAGATACTTTCAATATTAATGTATTATGAAAAAAACATATTGATAGATTTAAAAAGCAAAGCGGCAGCAAATATTGCTCACGGCCACACCAGTTCAGGTGACGCCCGATGTGGTCAGATCTCGGAAACTAAGCAGAGTCGGGCCTGGTTAGTACTTGGATGGGAGGCCTGGGAATACCAGGTGCTGTAAGCTTATTAACTTTTTCCTCCAAAACGCAGTGGACGTTGCACTTTTTATCATTTGAGAAAGAAAAAACGAGATACTTTCAATATTAATGTATTATGAAATGACAAAAAAACATATTGATAGATTTAAAAAAGCAAAGCGGCAGCAATATTGCTTCACGGCCACACCAGTCTGGTGACGCCTCGATCTCACAGATCTCGGAAGCTAAGCAGAGTCGGGCCTGGTTAGTACTTGATGGGAGACCGCCTGGGAATACCAGGTGCTGTAAGCTCTTAACTTATTCCTCCAAAACGCAGTCGACGTTGCACTTTTTATCATTTGAGAAAAAAAAACGAGATACTTTCAACATTAATGTATCATGAAATGACAAAAAACATATTGATAGATTTAAAAAGCAAAGAGTGGCAGGAAATATTGCCTACGGCCACACCAGTCTGGTGACGCGCAATCTCGTCAGATCTCGAAGCTAAGCAGAGTCGGGCCTGGTTAGTACTTGATGGGAGACCGCCTGGGAATACCAGGTGCTGTAAGTTTTTAACTTATTCCTCAAAACGCAGTCGACGCTGCACTTTATCATTTGAGAAAGAAAAAAACAGATACTTTCAATATTAATGTATTATGAAATGACAAAAACATATTGATAGATTTTAAAAAGCAAAGCGTGGCAGCAAATATTGCCTACGGCCACACCAGTCTGGTGACGCCCGATCTCGCCAGATCTCGGAAGCTAAGCAGAGTCGGGCCTGGTTAGTACTTGGATGGGAGACCGCCTGGGAATACCAGGTGCTGTAAGCTCATTAACTTTTTTCCTCCAAAACGCAGTCGACGTTGCACTTTTATCGTTTGAGAAAGAAAAAAAAACAAGATACTTTCAATATTAATGTATTATGAAATGACAAAAAACATATTGATAGATTTAAAAGCAAAGCGTAGCAAATATTGCTCACGGCCACACCAGTCTGGTGACGCGATCTCGCTAGATCTCGAAGCTAAGCAGAGTCGGGCCTGGTTAGTACTTGATGGAGACCGCCTGGGAATACCAGGTGCTGTAAGCTCTTTAACTTATTCCTCAAAACGCAGTCGACGTTGCACTTTTATCATTTGAGAAAGAAAAAACGAGATACTTTCAATATTAATGTTATGAAATGAAAAACATATTGATAGATTTAAAAAGCAAAGCGGGCAGCAAATATTGCCTACGGCCACACCAGTCTGGTGACGCCATCGATCTCAGATCTCGGAAGCTAAGCAGAGTCGGGCCTGGTTAGTACTTGATGGGAGACCGCCTGGGAATACCAGGTGCTGTAAGCTCTTTAACTTATTCCCCCAAACGGCGTGCGACGTTGCACTTTTATCATTTGAGAAAAAAAAAAAAACGAGATACTTTCAACATTAATGTATTATGAAATGACAAAAACATATTGATAGATTTAAAAAAGCAAAGAGTGGCAGGTAATATTGCCTACGGCCACACCAGTCTGGTGACGCCGCAATCTCGGCCAGATCTCGAAGCTAAGCAGAGTCGGGCCTGGTTAGTACTTGATGGGAGACCGCCTGGGAATTCCAGGTGCTGTAAGCTCTTAACTTATTCCTCAAAAACGCAGTCGACGCTTGCATTTTATCATTTGAGAAAGAAAAAAAAACGAGATACTTTCAATATTAATGTTATATGAAAAAAACATATTGATAGATTTAAAAAGCAAAGCGTGGCAGCAAATATTGCCTACGGCCACACCAGTCTGGTGACAGATCTCGCCAGATCTCGGAAGCTAAGCAGAGTCGGGCCTGGTTAGTACTTGATGGGAGACCGCCTGGGAATACCAGGTGCTGTAAGTTTTCAACTTATTCCTCAAAAACGCAGTCGACGCAAGGCACTTTTATCATTTGAGAAAGAAAAAACGAGATACTTTCAATATTAATGTATTATGAAATGACAAAAAACATATTGATAGATTTAAAAAGCAAAGCGTGGCAGCAAATATTGCCAGCCACCACCAGTTCTGGTGACGCCCGATCTCGCCAGATATCGGCTAAGCAGAGTCGGGCCTGGTTAGTACTTGATGGGAGACCGCCTGGGAATACCAGGTGCTGTAAGTCTTTAACTTATTCCTCAAAACGCAGTCAACGTTGCACTTTTTATCATTTGAGAAAGAAAAAACGAGATACTTTCAATATTAATGTATTATGAAATGACAAAAAACACATATTGATAGATTTAAAAAGCAAAGCGTGGCAGCAATATTGCCTACGGCCACACCAGTTCTGTGACGCCCATCTCGCCAGATCTCGAAGCTAAGCAGAGTCGGGCCTGGTTAGTACTTGATGGGAGACCGCCTGGGAATACCAGGTGCTGTAAGCTCTTTAACTTTTACCTCCAAAACGCAGTCGACGTTGCACTTTTATCATTTGAGAAAGAAAAAAAGACGAGATACTTTCAATATTAATGTATTATGAAAAGACAAAAAAACATATTGATAGATTTAAGAAAGCGAAGCGTGGCAGCAAATATTGCCTCACGGCCACACCAGTCTGGTGACGCCTGATCTGCCAGATCTCGAAGCTAAGCAGAGTCGAGCCTGGTTAGTACTTGGATGGGAGACCGCCTGGGAATACCAGGTGCTGTAAGCTCTTAACTTATTCCTCCAAAACGCAGTCGACGTTGCACTTTTATCATTTGAGAAAGAAAAAAACGAGATACTTTCAATATTAATGTTATATGAAAAAAACATATTGATAGATTTAAAAGCAAAGCGTGGCAGCAAATATTGCTTCACGGCCACACCTGTCTGGTGACGCGAAATCTCGGCAGATCTCGGGAACTAAGCAGAGTCGGGCCTGGTTAGTACTTGGATGGGAGACCGCCTGGGAATACCAGGTGCTGTAAGCTCTTTAACTTATTTCTCCAAAACGCAGTCGATGTTGCACTTTTATCATTTGAGAAAGAAAAAAATACGAGATACTTACAATATTAATGTATTATGAAAAAAACATATTGATAGATTTAAAAGCAAAGCGTGGCAGCAAATATTGCCTACGGCCACACCAGTCTGGTGACGCCCGATCTCGGCAGATCTCGAAGCTAAGCAGAGTCGAGCCTGGTTAGTACTTGATGGGAGACCGCAGGGAATACCAGGTGCTGTAAGTTTTTAACTTTTTCCTCCAAAACGCAGTCGACGCTAACTTCTTATTATTTGGAGAAAGAAAAAACGAGATACTTTCAATATTAATGTATTATGAAATGACAAAAAACATATTGATAGATTTAAAAAGCAAAGCGCAGCAAATATTGCTCACGGCCACACCAGTCTGGACGCCGATCTCACAGATCTCGGAAGCTAAGCAGAGTCGGGCCTGGTTAGTACTTGATGGGAGACCGCCTGGGAATACCAGGTGCTGTAAGTTTTTAACTTATTCCTCAAAACGCAGTCGACGCTGCACTTTTTATCATTTGAGAAAGAAAAAACGAGATACTTTCAATAATGTATTTTGGAAAAAACATATTGATAGATTTAAAAGCAAAGCGTGGCAGCAATATTGCCTACGGCCACACCACAGTCTGGTGACGCCTGATCTCGCCAGATCTCGAAGCTAAGCAGAGTCGGGCCTGGTTAGTACTTGATGGGAGACCGCCTGGGAATACCAGGTGCTGTAAGCTCTTTAACTTATTCCTCCAAAACGCAGTCGACGTTGCACTTTTATCATTTGAGAAAGAAAAGAGATACTTTTCAATATTAATTTATTATGAAAAAAACATATTGATAGATTTAAAAAGCAAAGAGTGGCAAATATTGCTCACGGCCCACCAGTTCGGTGACACCCGATCTCGTCAGATCTCGAAGCTAAGCAGAGTCGGGCCTGGTTAGTACTTGATGGGAGACCGCGTGGCAATACCAGGTGCTGTAAGCTTATTAACTTTTTCCTCCAAAACGCAGTCGACGTTGCACTTTTATCGTTTGAGAAAGAAAAAAACAAGATACTTTCAATATTAATGTATTATGAAATGACAAAAAAAACATATTGATAGATTTAAAAAGCAAAGCGTGGCAGCAATATTGCCTACGGCCACACCACAGTCTGGTGACGCCTGATCTCACAGATCTCTTGAAGCTAAGCAGAGTCGGCCTGGTTAGTACTTGATGGGAGACCTCCTGGGAATACCAGGTGCTGTAAGCTCTTTTAACTTATTCCTCCAAACGCAGTCGACGCTTGCACTTTTATCATTTGAGAAAAAGAGATACTTTCTTATATAATATTAATTTATATGAAAAAAAAAAACATATTGATAGATTTAAAAAGCAAAGAGTGTAGGAAATATTGCCTACGGCACACCAGTCTGGTGGACGCCTCGATCTCGTCAGATCTCGAAGCTAAGCAGAGTCGGGCCTGGTTAGTACTTGGATTGGAGACCGCCTTGGGAATACCAGGTGCTGTAAGCTCTTTAACTTATTCCTCAAAACGCAGTCGACGTTTGCACTTTATCATTTGGAGAAGAAAAACGAGATACTTTCAATATTAATGTATTATGAAATGACAAAAAACATATTGATAGATTTAAAAAAGCAAAGAGTGGCAGGAAATATAGCCTACGGCCACACCAGTCTGGTGACGCCTCGATCTCGCCAGATCTCGAAGCTAAGCAGAGTCGGGCCTGGTTAGTACTTGATTGGAGACCGCCTGGGAAATACCAGGTGCTGTAAGCTTTTAACTTATTCCTCAAAACGCAGTCGACGTTGCACTTTTATCATTTGAGAAAGAAAAAAACGAGATACTTTTTAAATATTAATGTATTATGAAAAAAACATATTGATAGATTTAAAAGCAAAGCGGTAGCATATATTGCCTACGGCCACACCACAGTCTGGACGCCCGATCTCGTCAGATCTCGAAGCTAAGCAGAGTCGGCCTGGTTAGTACTTGATGGGAGACCGCCTGGGAATACCAGGTGCTGTAAGCTCATTAACTTTTTCCTCCAAAGCAGTCGACGCAGAACTTTTATCATTTGAGAAAAGAAAAAACGAGATACTTTCATATTAATGTATTATGAAATGACAAAAACATATTGATAGATTTAAAAAGCAAAGAGTGGCAGGAAATATTGCCTACGGCCACACCAGTCTGGAAGCTCTGATCTCTGGCCAGATCTCGAAGCTAAGCAGAGTCGGGCCTGGTTAGTACTTGATGGGAGACCGCCTGGGAATACCAGGTGCTGTAAGCTCTTAACTTATTCCTCCAAAACGCAGTCGACGCTGCACTTTATCATTTGAGAAAAAAAAAGAGATACTTTCAATATTAATTTATTATGAAACACAAAAAAAACATATTGATAGATTTAAAAAGCAAAGCGTGGCAGGAAATATTGCCTACGGCCACACCAGTTCAGGACACCTGATCTCGCCAGATCTCGAAGCTAAGCAGAGTCGGCCTGGTTAGTACTTGATGGGAGACCGCTGGGAATACCAGGTGCTGTAAGCTCTTTTAACTTATTCCTCAAAACGCAGTCGACGTTGCACTTTTATCATTTGAGAAAGAAAAAACGAGATACTTTCAATATTAATGTTATATGAAAAAAAAACATATTGATAGATTTAAAAAGCAAAGAGTGGCAGCAAATATTGCCTACGCCACACCAGTTCAGGGGACGCCTCGATCTCGCCAGATCTCGGAAGCTAAGCAGAGTCGGGCCTGGTTAGTACTTGATGGGAGACCGCCTGGGAATACCAGGTGCTGTAAGCTCTTAACTTATTCCTCCAAAACGCAGTCGACGTTGCACTTTTATCATTTGAGAAAAAAAACGAGATACTTTCAATATTAATGTATTATGAAATGACAAAAAAACATATTGATAGATTTAAAAAGCAAAGAGTGGCAGCAAATATTGCCTACGGCCACACCAGTCTGGTGACGCCGATCTCGCCAGATCTCGGAAGCTACAGAGTCGGGCCTGGTTAGTACTTGGTTGGGAGACCGCCTGGGAATACCAGGTGCTGTAAGCTCTGTAACTTATTCCTCCAAAACGCAGTCGACGTTGCACTTTTATCATTTGAGAAAGAAAAACGAGATACTTTCAATATTAATGTTATTATGAAAAAAACATATTGATAGATTTAAAAAGCAAAGAGTGGCAGGAAATATTGCCTACGGCCACACCAGTTCGGTGACACCATCTCGCAGATCTCGAAGCTAAGCAGAGTCGGGCCTGGTTAGTACTTGATGGAGACCGCCTGGGAATACCAGGTGGAGTAAGCTTGATAACTTATTCCTCAAAAAGCAGTCGACGTGGCACTTTTATCATTTGAGAAGAAAAAACGAGATACTTTCATATTAATGTTATGAAATGACAAAAAACATATTGATAGATTTAAAAAGCAAAGCGTGCAGCAAATATTGCCTACGGCCACACCAGTCGATGACGCCGATCTCGGCCAGATCTCGGAAGCTTAGCAGAGTCGGGCCTGGTTATACTTGATGGGAGACCGCCTGGGAATACCAGGTGCTGTAAGTTTTTAACTTATTCCTCAAAAACGCAGTCGACGTTGCACTTTTATCATTTGAGAAAGAAAAAAACGAGATACTTTCAATATTAATGTATTATGAAATGAAAAAAAACATATTGATAGATTTAAAAGCAAAGCGTGGTAGCAAATATTGCTCACGGCCACACCATACAGTTGGTGACGCCCGATTCGCCAGATCTCGAAGCTACAGAGTCGGGCCTGGTTAGTACTTGATGGGAGACCGTTTGGGAATACCAGGTGCTGTAAGCTCTTTAACTTATTCCTCAAAAACGCAGTCGACGCGCACTTTTATCATTTGAGAAAGAAAAAAACGAGATACTTTAAATATTAATGTATTATGAAAAAAAACATATTGATAGATTTAAAAGCAAAGCGTGGCAGCAAATATTGCCTACGGCCACACCAGTCTCGGTGACGCCTGATCTCAGATCTCGAAGCTAAGCAGAGTCGGGCCTGGTTTAGTACTTGGATGGGAGACCGCCTGGGAATACCAGGTGCTGTAAGCTTCATTAACTTATTCCTCCAAAACGAAGTGACGTTGCACTTTATCATTTGAGAAAAAAAAACGAGATACTTTCAAATATTAATGTTATATGAAATGACAAAAAACATATTGATAGATTTAAAAAGCAAAGAGGGCAGCAAATATTGCGTTCACGGCACACCACAGTCTGGTGACGCCTCGTGATTCTCGCCAGATCCTCGGAAGCTAAGCAGAGTTGGGGCCCCGGTTAGTACTTGATGGGAGACCGCCTGGGAATACCAGGTGCTGTAGGTTTTAACTTATTCCTCAAAAACGCAGTCGACGCTTTGCACTTTTTACTTCATTTGAGAAAGAAAAAACGAGATACTTTCACTATTAATGTTATTATGAAAAAAACATATTGATAGGATTAAAAGCAAAGAGTGGTTGGAAATATTGCTCTGTACACACCAGTCTGGTGACACCCGATCTCGCCAGATCTCGAAG
>JAYMGU010000575.1:0-13882 GCA_036178185.1 Liparis tanakae | reverse complement strand
ATCAACCTGCAGAATCTGACTTCCATCATTTGGTGGTAATTGTGGTACTTTTGGTGACCTTGAAAACGGAGTGTAATAGTAAGTTATTTCTATTAAACTCAACTTGTCTTCTATCTAAAAATATCTACATAAATATATACAAAGTGTACCTAGATGCAGTGTTGGTGAAAATACTTTGCAAGTGTAACTTTTAAAACTAAGCCTACATTCAGCCTGGCAGTAATTTGAAAAAAAAATACATTTTTATCCCATAAGATATATATTTAGATAGATGAATAGTTCTTAAAATGACTTAAAACATTTCAATATTGTTTTGTTTTCAGTTTTATCATGAAAGTAGGCATTGAAGCCTATATATATATATATATATATATATATATATATATATAATAGGGAGGATGAGGGAGAAAGGTGAAAGGTGAGTGGTTAGCTATATTGGCTAATCACTACATATTCCTTAATAAAAAGTAAATGAAAGATAAGGGCTTCAATGTTTCCGACAGGCCTAATTTCTCTCTTTCTCTCTCATAACATTGAAGTAGTGCTAGGCCAGGAGGGTCAGGAGAGGCCCAGGGAGAGGCCCAGGTACAGGGAGGAGAAGGAGAGCTCACGAGAGAGGAGCTAGGAGTAGCAGCTGGACAGCAGGCAGGAAGGCGAGCAACAGATCTGAGACTGAGCTGTTGAAAATGGAATGGAATTAAATAGAATTAAATGGACTAAGATTGTATTCTTTTTTAGGAAGTAAAAGGAAAAGAACAAGGGACATAGGGCCAGTGGGTTTTACCCAGTGTGGCGCCACACTGACCTGGGCATGACCCGTGCAGTTTGCACAATACACAGCACCACTGGTGGATGGGTAAGGCAGCCCAGCAAGGCATATAGGCTAGAGGCTCTCGTCAGCCATATGAAATCTGTAGTCCACAAGCAAGCAGCGGCAAAAGAAAAAAAGCTTGCAGGTAATCAGGAATTTCAGAGCAACATAATTCTTTATAATAACAACTGAACAACTGAATATGATGTCTGAAACAAATAATGTTATTTTTGCCATGGCTCCCCAGGTGGACACGGAGCATAAAGCTCTGGAAGGCTGTTTTAAAATAATATATGATTGTTTGAAACATAAACGGCCCCACCACACCAATTATGAGCCACTTCAGCTCTGCAGGAGGCTTGGATGTACTTTTTTGATGGGCTGAAAGTAAGTTGGCAATGTTTAAATCATTTAAATAGCTGTTTTACAACAATCTGTTACAAGTATTAAGAGTAATAATTATAATGAATTTACTTGAAGGCTGGCTCCAACACCACCTACACCAGCAGCCACATCATTGACGAGATGCTGGAGCCGATTGGCGAAATGCTTGACCACCAGTTGGTGACAGAGGTGTCAGGTCCCCAGCCTGGGGCATAATGGTTGTGAGAGAACGGACATCTCTGTCCCCAAACAGTTGGGTCTTGTCGTGAGGCAAGTAAAATGTTCCAATATGATCTAAATGACTAATGCGGCAGCTAGAAACTGAGAGTGACAGTGTTACTTTGTTTTTCTCCAGCTACCTAGGTCCAGATCAGACTGGAGCTGTGGTGGGCAAAACAAAAAGGTATTAAACGTCTGTAAAGTGAAGGCTGAAGACGCAGAATCACTAACGGAAACAATCCTGACCATCCTGACCCGGCAAAAGAAGCTCCCCATGGCAGCGTTTTCATCCTTTGCCAGCGATGGAGCATCTGTAATGATCGGTGCGTATTTATTATTATTTTTCTTAAAGTTTATACCAGTTTTAACATTTATTTAAAAATGTATCTTCATGTGTATCCCATAGGCAAAAAGTCTGGAGTGGGGAAGCAGCTCACAGATATGTACCCGGGCTTGATTACGGTCCACTGTGTGCCAGCGGCTCAACCTCGCCGTGTCTGACTGCATCAGTCAGACCAAAGGGGTCCCCTACCTTACAAAATATGCAAGGACCTTAGGAACCATCTTCTGGTTTTATCATGGCTCCAGTAACAGAACTGGCAGCCTCCAGGAGATGGAGAGGGTTTTTGATCTCCCACAAATAAAACTGCAGGTTCGATGAACTGCCATAATAAATAGATGTAATAAATACAAATAGATATTTGTGATATCTTTATATAATCAAGCAATTGTGTATGCAAAGACGCGTTACCTTCTCTTTTCAGGTGCAGCAAGGACGCAACGGATGTTGTCCGCCGGATCCTGCCAGCTCTGTTGGCAGACCTGTCCCGGCAGGCCAGGCAGGAGCCCACAGCTATGGGGCTCTACAACTTTGCCAAACATGAGTTCTTCCCTCCAGCCCTTTGTCTGATGCAGGTACAGTAAGAGAGGGACCTATTTCTAGAATGTTCATTGTACTTTTCTAATAATAACCGTCTTTACTATTAAGGTTGTGCATGAAAAGCTGCACAGACAGTTCCAGATATTTCAAAGAAGGAACCTTTTCTTTTCTCAAGTGGATCAGGAGGTATGTAGTTGTCCACAACAAGATTACAATATGTGTTGATAGACTAATGCCCGTGGTCTGGGACATTATTGTGTTATAACTGTATTAGAGGTTGTAGTAGGTAGTAGTACATTGACTTTACCAACGTTAAATGCAATTATTGTAAGTCGCTTTGGATAAAAACCATCAGCTAAATAACTAATGTAAATGGCTGTAATGTAGGTGACAGCGTCCCTGGTCCTACTTAAGGATAAGAACCTCATTAGGGACAGGTGGAATGCATGGATGACCTCCGACACCGGGCTGAAGGCACTCCATGAAGAGATCCCAGCCTACTTCAAAGCTGATGTCTGGGAGAGGTTCAAGAGATCGGTAGGATATTTATATATGATAGTTAATTGATTAAGTTTACATGATATATTTTAATACTAGGTGATGGAACCATTCCTCATCATGCTGGTTGAGAACATCGACAACCGCTTCCAACACCAGTGCCCTGCAAAGCATTGAGGTTTTTACGCCAGGTAAATTGCTGGCAAACCCTGCTCCAAACTTTGGTGTAAAAAAGATGCAGGCTCTGGCAAAGCAGATCCCAAGACTGGAGGAGTCTGTTCTACTCCAAGAGTGGGACACCTTCACAGAGAGGGTCAAGATCCCAGACCTAAGGGTCAGTGACAATGTGCATTACATTTAATAATTAATAATATAGTGACCATTTGTCCTGAGTGTCCGTTTGTTTAGTCACATTGTTGCCGTTGACTGGGGGTTCTTTGACGCTTGTCTTGTGAAAATAAATGAAATCCAAAGTGGTCCAATAACAGTTCCAATTGGTTGGTTCATTAACAAAATGGATGGTACAACTTATGGGTAGTAAATAAATCAATAAATAAAGTTTCAGAGCACAAAGAGCAGCAAGGCCTATCCTCCAGCAACATAATCAGACAGAAGGGTCAAAAGCTATGTGCTTCCAGTCAGCCGCAGCTCCCCCAGGTCACTCTCCTATTTATTGGTCTTTTGACCTGTAGAGGGCACAAATTCTCAGAAAATAGAAATAAATGCAAGCATTAAAATAACGTACAATAAATACAGAAATAGCTCCTACAACTAATATTCTTCATACTTATTATTGTAATTATTTTTGCGCTTGCAGTCTAAATCCCTGGAGGAGGTTCTCCTCTGGCTGGTGTCTCCTGAGGCCTCAGTCAACTATCCTCCCTGAGCTTGGCAGCCGCTGTTGCCCTCACTGCACCTGTCTAGACAGCAGCTGTTGAGCGGTTGTTCTCTGCCCTCAAGCAGGTGAATAGAAATGGCTTGATGTGTAATCAGCTAATAGAATATATGCCACATCCCAAAACGTTAAAGGATTGTTGATATGATTTGATTATCCCACACCATTACGTTTTCAACAGGTGAAAACACCACTGAGGAACCGTCTCAAGGACGACCACCTTGATGTGTGCTGCAGGGTGGCCATCGATGGACCAGACGCCGATGACAGAGACTATCATGGCCTTGTCAGATCCTTCTACCAAGTGGCCAAGAGAAAGCGGAGGGCGAAATGTTCACAAGCTGGATGTGACCTCTGCAACTGACAGCCTCCCCTTAGCTTAGTTTGTAAATTAAAAAAAGAATATACCAATAGATAAACTTGAATTTCATTATTTGTGTCTTCCATTTCTGACAAACCTTGAAAATCTTTGAACCATACATGGGGCTTGGACTATTGTCAATTAGCCTATATTAAATCTGAAATGGAAGCAAAATGACCCAAAAAAAAACAAACAAGCATAGCATCCTTTATTTGCAACCCCAAAAAATTTAATTCCAATGTTGACGAGTTTGTGCTAGCAAAAGATTTTTTGGGGCGCACCGAAGACCCATTTTGACCCAGGAAAAACCCTGGGCAAAGGTCCGGAGGCCAGGCCAGTCTCCCTGTGGGTAGCTGGAGTCGTGTATCGATCGTCACATTTGATCTTGCATCAACCAGCGGTTACTTCAGGGAGACCGCTGCAGCAGCTTCGTGACACGGAGTTCACTGGTAACGCAACAGACACATTAGATTTCTCCCCGGGACACGGAGGTAAACATTCCAGATGTTGTTAATCGTGGTGTCGACCTCCTTGACGAGCCGTCTGCGCTCTACAAGCTCAGAAGCTGGTTCATGTACATGTGGAGGCACACGGTCACAGAGGTCAACGCATGGACCCTCCAGAAGAGACCAGAAGAAACCCAAGGCCTCCAGAAGGTTTCAGGCTTCTGTTGCCACGTCCCACAAGCACAGGGAAGAGCAGAATCAAGTGCTGCAGACCACCATCCTCCCCAGAACCAGAAGAACCCCCACGCTGAAGGACTAGGAGATATCCTGCTGAGAGAAAGGAAGCCATTGATCACTTCAACATGGAGACCAGGCAGAGATGTACAGGTAAGTGTCAGGTATCTGAGGCAGAGAACAGGAGTCTACATGAAGCCGTCACACGAGGAGCTCAGGCTGAAGGCGATGCAACACGAGGGAGACCAAGAGGATCTGGCCCAGAGAGGAGCAGACTAAATACACAGGGGACGAGACACAGGTGGAAACAATGAGGGCGGGGCTTACAATCACACAGGAGGCAGAGGAGTGGCTGAGGGCAGCTGAAGGGAATGACCAATCAGGGGCACAGGGAACACACTCACACACACACAAACACAAAATGTATACGTCTACTGTGGGAAAAGTAAAGTTAATATTGTCGTGATCAATAAATGTACCAATATGCCTGATATATCAAATTTGATAAAAACATGAATGTAAATGACATTTTGTTAAAATTTGTATTTACTAAAGATCAAATAAACCCTTCAATATCAGAATTTCATGAATATTATTTGATGAGTTAGACATCACAGGGTTAATAAAGTGGAATACTATCACATTATATATATTATGAATAGCACAATGACACTTCAAAAAAACAGTCAAGCAAGCCTCGACTTCGAAAAAACAGTCCAGCCAGCCCGCCCGTTTCTTTAGAGAACACGTATACCAGGCCGGTACGAGCATGTGAAAACTCTTAAATAAGATCAAATTTCCGGTGAACGTGAAAAGACGAAATACGTCTTTAAATACAGATATAGTGATGGATTAAACTAAATGAATGGATGAAAAATCATGAATTGTATGAATGATGAATAAAAGAAGGTAATTATTCTAATATTGGTATTATTATAGTGTATCAAACTGGAGGTATTGTGCTCGATGTAAAATGAGAAACTGCATGCGATAAATACGTTTAACAATATTTAATGGCAAGAAGTCTAAGCAGTAAATTGAAGCTACGATCGTAGGGCCGACCGGAATATTACGCCACGGACTAAAAGCAACGTAGCTGATAGGGAACCGTCTAGAGAACAAACTCACCCTTTCCACCCACATTTATTAGTAACGGCAACCACGCCTCTGAATCTTAAAAGTTAGTTCCATTGGTCAGTTCAGCATGCTGCACTTCTGTTGGCTTACGGCCAGGTCATAAACAGGTCATAAACAGGTCATAAACAGGTCATGAACAAGTCATAAACAGGTTATAAACAGGTCATAAAGTAGCCGGGTCAAACGTCATGATCTTGCGACCAATATTACTTCCGGTCAGCTGTGCGATGAAAGTCCCCTTTCACAATAAATTCCCACATGTCTCTCCTGCTTCAAGCAACGTCACAGACTTCAACCGGCTTCCAACTCATGTGTCAACATTGAAACCATAAACTAACTTTCATTCTCATGCGGCATACATGTAATCATAAACACACATACAATTATAAACATTACTTCTGCCATTGACATATACGTAGAGTAGACATTACCCCTATGCTTCATAACACATCAACAACAATATAAATATTCTGCCTAATATTTTCGATGATAATATCTTGCTATATGTATTAATTTAAGGCACAAAAATGACCTATTACAACTTAACAGGATATTCTGTTTTTTTATTTAAAAATAAAAGATATAGAAAATAATAATCATGAGCAAATGTGTGTCTAATTTCAGAATAGATTTAGAACGAAATGTAACAGTTCAGCTCCATACCTTCCTTTTTTATTAGTTGTTTTCATCCTGTCTCTCTATGCTGTCATTCCAGATCCTGCTTCCCATCTCGTCAGGCCAACTCCCTTCACTGCCTCTGATCACCTCGTTAGTCCCTCATTACCTTCACCTGGTCCTCCCCCCTTCTCACCTGCAGCCCCTCCCCTCATTAGTCCCTCATTCCCTTCACCTGGTCCTCTCTCCTTCTCACCTGCAGCCCCTCCCAGCCATAGGGCCCCGCCGGACAGCCGTGATACAGGCGACGCGTCTTTTGCCACTTTTTTTGCGGCCTACTTTCGGAGCCTTTAAGAGAACGCTAAAAATCTAAAAACACCTCAGGGTCAAAGTTCCCCTTCCGAGGTACCCTCAGAAAAAAAGATATTTCAGTTTCGACCTTTTTTGGCCGAGTTATGAATTTTCAAAAAATGTATTAACCAGTATGGCGCATGGCCATTGACGTTTTTTCTCCACCAGGGGGCGTCTGGACATCGTCAATACTGCGCCAGCCATAATGGGTATGGCAAATGGTCCGAAGAACATCCTGTTTCCTTGTTAATTGTGTTGGATGAAACGGGTCAATCTGTATTAAAAATACCCATGATGGGGGCACTTCTCCCGGCTTGCAAGTTCAGTATAAGGGGTCTGAGTGTATAGTAGTTGGTCCAGAATTTTAATTCACATTATTCACCTCACAAGAAGCTTACAAAGGCGAAAATAATGTAGCATTTTGGTAGCAGCGAAAATGCTAACATGCTTATCATGCTCCAAAATGCTTGAAAATAATACCATAGACTCTCATGAGTGGCGTGAGTAACATGCTCAAAGGACTAAGCTCCAGACCCAGGAGAACCAATTTTAAATAATAAGGGAATATTTATGGCCCATGTCCCCAGCCACAGGGCTTATGTAGCGCTTGGTGTGGGATGAAACAGGGTCAATTTGTCATTAAATTACCCAGGATTTGGGCACTTCTCCCGGGTGGTACGTTCAGTGAGAAGGATGGGAGTCTATATTAGTTGGTCCCTAATTTTTATGTGCAGTATTTAGTCGAATAAAAGCTTACAAAGGCGAAAATAATGTAGCATGTTTGGTAGCAGCGAAAATGCTAACATGCTCCAAAATGCTTGACAATAGCACCACATACTCTCATGGGTGGCGTGAGTAACATATTAGAAGCACTAAGCTCCAGACCCAGGAGAACCAATTTTAAATTATAAGGGAATATTTCCCTAACTGGGACATGTGTGATGTTGGTATGTGGGAAGTCCGTTTAGGGCAACTGTCCCCAGCCACAGGGCTTCATGTAGCGCTTGGTGTGGGATGAAACGGGGTCAATTTGTCATTAATTTACCCAGGATTGAGGCACTTCTCCCAGGTGGTACAGTCAGTAAGAGGGTGGGAGTCTAAAGCAGTTGACCCTGTATTTTAATTCCCATTATTCACCCCAAAAGAAGCTTACAAAGGCGTAATAATTGTAGCATGTTTGGTAGCAGCGAAATGCTAACACGCGTAGCATGCTCCAAAATGCTTGAAAATAATAATATATACTCCCATGGGTGGCGTGAGTAACATATCCGAAGCACTAAGCTCTAGCCCCAAGATAACCAGGGTCACTTTTCTATTAATTTACCCACGATTCAGACTCGATTTCGGGTACTATTTCCTGTTCATAGAGGTAACCATGGTAACTCAAAATGGTTGTCGTTTGTTGTTTATAGAGGTAACCATGGTAACGCAAAATGGCGACCGCTATGTTAGTCTTCTTTATGGGAGAAAACGAGTCAATTTCCCATTAATTTACCCAGGATTGAGGCACTTCTCCCGCGTGGCAAAGTCAGTGAGAGGGGTGGGAGTCTAAAGCATTTGTCCCTGTATTTTAATTCCCATTATTCACCCCAAAAGAAGCTTACGAAGGTGTAATAAACGTAGCATGTTTGGTAGCAGCGAAATGCTAACACGCGTAGCATGCTCCAAAATGCTTGAAAATAATCCTAAATACTCCCATGGGTGGCGTGAGTAACATACCTGAAGCACTAAGCTCTAGACCCAAGAGAACCAGGGTCACTTTTCTATGAATTTACCCATGATTCAGACACTATTTCCTGGGTACTCATCAATGAAATCCCCCTGTCCAAGAACCAGGGAAAGTTAGTGTTCCTGCTGCAAACACCAACCCATCCTTGTATGGAAGAACCAGGGTCACTTTATGATGCAAGTACCCATGACTTGAGCTACTTTTCCTGGGTACCCAACATGTGAAATCCCTTTAAAAGCAATTGTGGGACAGTTTCTACCACCCGCTGGACGTTCCCTGCAGGCCCATCCGTATAACCTTATTTGGCTTGGAATGTTCCATTCCAAAGTGATTCCACCCCCCCAAACACCCCTTCCTTGGTCTCTCCCATTCCAAGGTGTGAATGGACTGCAGTTTGTGGTCCTCCCCCAGCGCTGCACGCCTCTAAAGTGTTTCAACATTTCAGTCCCATTTTCCTTCTTCAGATATAGGTAAATCATGCACTCTGCTCTCTGTTATTTATTTGTTTTAATGTTTATAAATAAGTTTTAGGCTTGTTTTTGTTGTGCATGCTTAGTTAATAGTTAGTTACACTAAAAGAGAGCCTGGGGTTATCGTCAGTCCTGTAGTTTCCAACTTTAAATAGCTTATAAATCATTTATAAGAAACAGCACATGTGGGCAGACACACACACGACGTCCTTATAGTTTTCTCCGTGGATGATTACTAATTTAATCCAGTCAAAGTATTCTCCTCTACAACATGTACATTGCTGCAGTGTAATTTCTTAAAAATAATTACGGAACAATTATAAATAAAACTTTGAAAAGCTGCACATGGTGAAAACGCACACATGAGGTGCGCGGAATTTTATCCGCGGATAATAAATGATCTAATTAAGTTAAATAATTCCCCTGCTAAACATGTACATTACTGCGGTGTAACTTTTTAAAAAGAGTTACGGAACAATTAGAAACAAAATCGTTGAAAAAGGGAGTTTAAATAAAACAATGAAAAAAGTTGTTCTGTGCTCAAGATGGAGGAGGGAGGGGAGGGGAGGAGGGAGGGGGTCTTCTTCATGGTGGTGATAAGACAAAATGGCATCTCCCTTGCCAGGGAAGGAAGGAGGGAGGGAGGGAGGGGGGGCTTCTTCATGGTGAAGACAAGATGGAGTGGGTAACACATGTGGTTGATATAAGACAAAATGGCCTCCCCCCTGCATGCCCCCCAGCAGGCAGAGGGGAGGACTATTCAGGTAGGTATTTTGTGTCTCACTGTTAATTACTCATTAACTAACGTATATACCTGTTGAATACTAATAAATGCATAATAACGAAATGGCATTTTCGTGGCTACTATGCAATGTGTTTAATTTCTTTTTTTAATTAAAGACAAATGTTTATAATTAAAATAAATAATAATTAATTGTTTACTTAACATGTGTTACACGTAGAATTATTTTAATTAAAACATTTTTTAATTAAAACATTTTAATTTTTTCTTTTTTTCTTTTTCAGAAATGGCACCTTCTGGACAACACACGTCTTGCCCTTTCTGCTTTGGCACATTCAAAGCGTTATCCCAACACCTCCGAGGGCGCATCGTGTCGAACACAGAAGAGAGGAAGTTGCTCCTCAACATGGCCTCCGGACGGGTCAACATCCGCTTGGCTCCTTGTCCAGTCTTGGACTGCACCTACCGCAGTTCAAGACTGGATAAACACTTGAAGGATGGCCACCCGGAGTTGACCCGGGACCGGATGTCATGTGAGGAGCAATCGGTCAAGCGGGAGCTGTCGATTAAGCTCCTTGGCAACCTGAGGGCCACAAACCCTCAGGTTGCCATGATGTCAGAGTTCGACAGTGACCTGACAGAAGAAGATGCTCCTCAGTGCGACGATGATGTGCCCCTGGAGGTCACCTGCCAGCTCCCATTGTGCGTGGCTGGGAGGACCCAGCTGAACAACTCTTTGGCCATGCAGGAGAGGTTACGGAGGGAGGCAATCCTGCGGGCCCAAAAAATGTAATATCTTGTCTCCAAACTCCGCCGCGCTCAGAAAAATATAAAAGAGGTGAGTGCGCCTGGCTGGAAGTTGACCAGCATTATATTGATTGTCCAAATACTATTAATCACTCTTTTCTTTATTTTCTTAGATGAGCGAAGGTGCTTCTGGCCACCGGAGAGCCATCCCACGAGCCATCCAACGAGCCATCCCACGAGGAGAGCAAAGCCAGGAGCGGGTGGACCAGGCAATGGAGGTGGCCGAGGCAGGGCCTAGCCACACCCAACAGTCCCTGCAGGAGGCCACCTTCAAGGGGACAGGTAGAGGGGCTGCCATGAGGCATCTGGTTCTACCACCAAGCATTGGTAAGAGGGGAAAGTGCATCGTGTGTGTGTCTTTTACGATTCTATTTCAGTGTTGATTTATTGAAAATGTTTTTATTTCTTTGAACAGAACGGTATCAAACATGCAGGTTGCGGCGGGAACAATTTAAAGCTATTATAAGAATGGTAAATGGCTCTCTAAGAGACATGGGCCGGGATATCGTCACTCACCAGCTACGTGTCAAGGCCGCAAAAATGGGCAACATCTTGTCACGTGAGAGCCTGAGGAGTTGCCAGGACCAGGCCCGGCTGGCGATCCCGGAGCTTCTGAGTAAGTCATTTATCTCCAGAGACTGGGTCTTTCAGTTGGTTGTCATGCCCAAAAGAGTGCATGTGTTGCGGTTACTGACATTTCTCTTCTCCCTCCTTTTCAGCCTGCCATGAATTCCATTTGTTTTTTGTGCCCCTGGTGTTATAAACGAAGAAAATCGTATGGCCCGTGTCATTATGACACCTGACACCAGGCTTAATTAGTGACACGGGCCTTACGATTTTCTTCGTTTATAACACCAGGGGCACGAAATTTTAAAATTTTCGCAGAAGGGTTTTAACCCAGGGGTGGGGGCTTAAGTGTGGGTACACGGGGTCGGAGGGTGCGCAAGGTCCTGGAGGATGCTCCAGAGGTGGTTCTGTGCATTTACCCAGGATTAGTGACTCTTGGTCTGGGCATGGCAGGGCTGTCCATCAGATGTCTGTCACTGTACATCAAATGTCCATGTTTCTTTCCGAAGGGGAACTTGAAAAGCATTTGCCCAAGTATAGTCACTCTTGGTCTGGGCTGGGCATGGCAGGGGTGTCCATCAGATGTCCAGTCACTGTACATGAAATGTCCATGGTACTCTCCTGGTGCATTCGCTTTCAGGGAATGCCCAGTTTGTGGACTTGACATGAATATCTACCCAAGTATAGTCACTCTTGGTCTGGGCATGGCAGGGGTGTCCATCAGATGTCCAGTCACTGTACATGAAATGTCCATGGTACTCTCCTGGTATTCCACTCACCCTGGTACTGTACCACGTTTACTTGACATGACTATCTACCCAAGTATAGTCACTCTTGGTCTGGGCATGGCAGGGGTGTCCATCAGATGTCCAGTCACTGTACATGCAATGTCCATGGTACTCTCCTGGTGTTTCACTCACCCTGGTACTGTACCATGGTGACTTGACATGAATATCTACCCAAGTATAGTCACTCTTGGTCTGGGCATGGCAGGGGTTTCCATCAGATGTCCAGTCACTGTACATGCAATGTCCATGGTACTCTCCTGGTGCATTCCCTTTCAGGGAATGCCCAGTTTGTGGAGTTGACATGAATATCTACCCAAGTATAGTCACTCTTGGTCTGGGCATGGAAGGGGTGTTGTCCATCAGGTGTCAGTCACTGTACATCTAATGTCCTTAGCTGGCCTTTGCATTGAAGAGGAAGAACCAGGCTCACTTTGTTCTGAAAGTACCCATGATTCAGACACTATTTCCTGGGTAAACATCAAGAGAAATGCCCCTGAAGTGTTCCTGCTGCAAACATCAACCCATCCAGACCCAGGAGAACCAGGGTCACTTTTGTATTAATGTACCCAGGATTCAGACACTATTTCCTGGGTGCACATGAAGCACCGCCTCGAAAATTAGGCTCCGCAATCTCTGCACGACTATTCGTGAAACTTAACCAAAAAATGGTGGCTCTGAGCCAAATTGTACATTTGCCATACTCGGACGGCCCATGTAAGTGGATTATGCATGTCCGAATTTGAGATCAAAATTCGCAAGGGAAGTCCTTGTTTTCAAGGAATATTTCCCTAACTGGGACATGTGTGATGCTGGTATGTGGGAAGTCTGTTTATGGCCCATGTCCCAGCCAATAAGGGAATATTTCCTAATTGGGACATGTGTGATGCTGGTATGTGGGAAGTCCGTTTAGGGCAACTGTCCCCAGCCACAGGGCTTCATGTAGCGCTTGGTGTGGGATGAAACGGGGTCAATTTGTCATTAAATTACCCAGGATTGAGGCACTTCTCCGGGTGGCACGTTCAGTGAGAGGGTGGGAGTCTAAAGCAGTTGACCCCGAATTTTAATTCTCAATATTGACCTCAAAAAGAAGCTAAGGAAGGCGTAATAAACGTAGCGTTTTGGCTAATTAGCGAAAATGCTAACATGCCCCAAAATGGCTGAAATTGAAACGCCAGACTCCCCAGGGTGGCGTGAGTCACCCCCTAAAAGCACTAAGCTCTAGACCCTCTGGAAGAGCTACTTCCCGTTTAGCATGTGGCTAAAATCTATAGTGGACATGTGCTGTACTCAGAAAACCCATGTTAGTGTATGTTACATGGCCGACCAATCCTTGAAGAGCGTTTAAAACAGTGTATTATAAGTTTATAAATTAAACAATGGCGCCATCTAGCGTATTTAATGTGTTTTCAGATGAGTATGGTCGATGTCCATACGGTAAGCTTTGTGGCCCATTGAATGTATGATGTGTGCTGGCACATTGTCATCGTGTATACTTTTGGGACATGTCCTCCAAAATGAATGGGATTTCTGGGCCATAAAGCCCAAGGTCCCTTGCCCTTAGTAAACCTAAATGGGATCAAAATTAATGTTGGCATTAAATGAAATAGCGTACTCACCCAGCATAAGTTTCACCCTCTCTTCTCGCTGCCCAGTACGCCACATGTCAGAAGGTCCGGTTGGAAAACCCAGCATCCGTCCTCTGTTTCTTGGTCGGCGTCACCTTGTAACTGCAGTGAGAAAACAAGGCAGTACATCTTGACTACGCATTCATCGGGTGTGCGTCAAGTACAACAGCAGTGTGTGAGCATGTACAGGTCAGTTTGATTTATTCAGCTACGTGCCTCTTGTGGAGGTGAACGAGGTCCATCGTAACGTTGTTCAAGGATTTCCCGGTTGCCGACAGGAAAAACGTATCACACGGCACACCGTGGCAGCCGGGCGACCGCTG
>JAYMGU010000574.1:0-13909 GCA_036178185.1 Liparis tanakae | reverse complement strand
GCTCTTAAACTGATTTTAGCCCGCAGCCCGCAGAGATCAAAAGTGGATTTTACTAAACAAAACCTTTTTTGAACCAAAGAAAGTGTCTTAGGACACACTTCTTACAAGTTTGATGACATTTTCATGAATACCTGATGCTTTCATCACTTTACTGCCTCAAAGCAGCAACATCTTGTTTTTATGCTCTTAAACTGATTTCCAGCCCACAGAGAGACCAAAAGTGGATTTTACTAAACAAAACCTGTTTTCTGGGTTTTTTAACCAAAGAAAGTGTCTTAGGACACACTTCTTACAAGTTTGATGACATTTTCATGAATACCTGATGCTTTCATCACTTTACTGCCTCAAAGCAGCAACATCTTGTTTTTATGCTCTTAAACTGATTTCCAGCCCACAGAGAGACCAAAAGTGGATTTTACTAAACAAAACCTGTTTTTAACCAAAGAAAGTGTCTTACGACACACTTCTTACAAGTTTGATGACATTTTCATGAATACCTGATGCTTTCATCACTTTACTGCCTCAAAGCAGCAACATCTTGTTTTTATGCTCTTAAACTGATTTTCAGCCCACAGAGAGATCAAAAGTGGATTTTACTAAACAAAACCTGTTTTCTGGGTTTTTTAACCAAAGAAAGTGTCTTAGGACACACTTCTTACAAGTTTGATGACATTTTCATGAATACCTGATGCTTTCATCACTTTACTGCCTCAAAGCAGCAACATCTTGTTTTTATGCTCTTAAACTGATTTTCAGCCCGCAGAGAGATCAAAAGTGGATTTTACTAAACAAAACCTGTTTTCAACCAAAGAAAGTGTCTTAGGACACACTTCTTACAAGTTTGATGACATTTTCATGAATACCTGATGCTTTCATCACTTTACTGCCTCAAAGCAGCAACATCTTGTTTTTTATGCTCTTAAACTGATTTTCAGCCCACAGAGAGACAAAAAGTGGATTTTACTAAACAAAACATGTTTTCAACCAAAGAAAGTGTCTTAGGACACACTTACAAGTTTGATGACATTTTCATGAATACCTGATGCTTTCATCACTTTACTGCCTCAAAGCAGCAACATCTTGTTTTTATCTCTTAAACTGATTTCCAGCCCACAGAGAGATCAAAAGTGGATTTTACTAAACAAAACCTTTTTCTGTTTTTCAACCAAAGAAAGTGTCTTAGGACACACTTCTACAAGTTTGATGACATTTTCATGAATACCTGATGCTTTCATCACTTTACTGCCTCAAAGCAGCAACATCTTGTTTTTATGCTCTTAAACTGATTTTCAGCCCGCAGAGACCAAAGTGGATTTTACTAAACAAAACCTGTTTTTAACCAAAGAAAGTGTCTTAGGACACACTTACAAGTTTGATGACATTTTCATGAATACCTGATGCTTTCATCACTTTACTGCCTCAAAGCAGCAACATCTTGTTTTTATGCTCTTAAACTGATTTTCAGCCCGCAGAGAGATCAAAAGTGGATTTTACTAAACAAAACCTGTTTTCAACCAAAGAAAGTGTCTTAGGACACACTTCTTACAAGTTTGATGACATTTTCATGAATACCTGATGCTTTCATCACTTTACTGGCTCAAAGCAGCAACATCTTGTTTTTATGCTCTTAAACTGATTTTCAGCTCGCAGAGAGATCAAAAGTGGATTTTACTAAACAAAACCTGTTTTCTGGGTTTTTTAACCAAAGAAAGTGTCTTAGGACACACTTTTTACATGTTTGATGACATTTTCATGAATACCTGATGCTTTCATCACTTTACTGCCTCAAAGCAGCAACATCTTGTTTTTATGCTCTTAAACTGATTTCCAGCCCACAGAGAGACAACAAGTGGATTTTACTAAACAAAACATGTTTTCAACCAAAGAAAGTGTCTTAGGACACACTTCTTACAAGTTTGATGACATTTTCATGAATACCTGATGCTTTCATCACTTTACTGCCTCAAAGCAGCAACATCTTGTTTTTATGCTCTTAAACTGATTTTCAGCCCGCAGAGAGATCACAAGTGGATTTTACTAAACAAAACCTGTTTTCAACCAAAGAAAGTGACACACTTCTTACAAGTTTGATGACATTTTCATGAATACCTGATGCTTTCATCACTTTACTGCCTCAAAGCAGCAACATCTTGTTTTTATGCTCTTAAACTGATTTTCAGCCCGCAGAGAGATCAAAAGTGGATTTTACTAAACAAAACCTGTTTTCTGGGTTTTTTAACCAAAGAAAGTGTCTTAGGACACACTTCTTACAAGTTTGATGACATTTTCATGAATACCTGATGCTTTCATCACTTTACTGCCTCAAAGCAGCAACATCTTGTTTTTATGCTCTTAAACTGATTTTCAGCCCGGAGAGAGATCAAAAGTGGATTTTACTAAACAAAACCTGTTTTCTGGGTTTTTTAACCAAAGAAAGTGTCTTAGGACACACTTCTTATAAGTTTGATGACATTTTCATGAATACCTGATGCTTTCATCACTTTACTGCCTCAAAGCAGTAACATCTTGTTTTTATGCTCTTAAACTGATTTCCAGCCCACAGAGAGATCAAAAGTGGATTTTACTAAACAAAACCTGTTTTCTGGGTTTTTTAACCAAAGAAAGTGTCTTAGGACACACTTCTTACAAGTTTGATGACATTTTCATGAATACCTGATGCTTTCATCACTTTACTGCCTCAAAGCAGCAACATCTTGTTTTTATGCTCTTAAACTGATTTCCAGCCCACAGAGAGACCAAAAGTGGATTTTACTAAACAAAACCTTTTTTCAACCAAAGAAAGTGTCTTAGGACACACTTCTTACAAGTTTGATGACATTTTCATGAATACCTGATGCTTTCATCACTTTACTGCCTCAAAGCAGCAACATCTTGTTTTTATGCTCTTAAACTGATTTTCAGCCCGCAGAGAGATCAAAAGTGGATTTTACTAAACAAAACCTGTTTTCTGTTTTTTTTAACCAAAGAAAGTGTCTTAGGACACACTTTATAAGTTTGATGACATTTTCATGAATACCTGATGCTTTCATCACTTTTACTGCCTCAAAGCAGCAACATCTTGTTTTTATGCTCTTAAACTGATTTCCAGCCCACAGAGAGATCAAAAGTGGATTTTACTAAACAAAACCTGTTTTTTTTTAACCAAAGAAAGTGTCTTAGGACACACTTCTTACAAGTTTGATGACATTTTCATGAATACCTGATGCTTTCATCACTTTACTGCCTCAAAGCAGCAACATCTTGTTTTTATGCTCTTAAACTGATTTCCAGCCCACAGAGAGATCAAAAGTGGATTTTACTAAACAAAACCTTTTTTCAACCAAAGAAAGTGTCTTAGGACACACTTCTTACAAGTTTGATGACATTTTCATGAATACCTGATGCTTTCATCACTTTACTGCCTCAAAGCAGCAACATCTTGTTTTTATGCTCTTAAACTGATTTTCAGCCCACAGAGAGATCAAAAGTGGATTTTACTAAATAAAACCTGTTTTTTCAACCAAAGAAAGTGTCTTAGGACACACTTCTTACAAGTTTGATGACATTTTCATGAATACCTGATGCTTTCATCACTTTACTGCCTCAAAGCAGCAACATCTTGTTTTTATGCTCTTAAACTGATTTTCAGCCCGCAGAGAGATCAAAAGTGGATTTTACTAAACAAAACCTGTTTTCTTTTAACCAAAGAAAGTGTCTTAGGACACACTTCTTACAAGTTTGATGACATTTTCATGAATACCTGATGCTTTCATCACTTTACTGCCTCAAAGCAGCAACATCTTGTTTTTATGCTCTTAAACTGATTTTCAGCCCACAGAGATCAAAAGTGGATTTTACTAAACAAAACCTGTTTTCAACCAAAGAAAGTGTCTTAGGACACACTTCTTACAAGTTTGATGACATTTTCATGAATACCTGATGCTTTCATCACTTTACTGCCTCAAAGCAGCAACATCTTGTTTTTATGCTCTTAAACTGATTTTCAGCCCACAGAGAGATCAAAAGTGGATTTTACTAAACAAAACCTGTTTTCTGGGTTTTTTAACCAAAGAAAGTGTCTTAGGACACACTTCTTACAAGTTTGATGACATTTTCATGAATACCTGATGCTTTCATCACTTTACTGCCTCAAAGCAGCAACATCTTGTTTTTATGCTCTTAAACTGATTTCCAGCCCACAGAGAGATCAAAAGTGGATTTTACTAAACAAAACCTGTTTTCAACCAAAGAAAGTGTCTTAGGACACACTTCTACAAGTTTGATGACATTTTCATGAATACCTGATGCTTTCATCACTTTACTGCCTCAAAGCAGCAACATCTTGTTTTTATGCTCTTAAACTGATTTCCAGCCCACAGAGAGACCAAAAGTGGATTTTACTAAACAAAACCTGTTTTCAACCAAAGAAAGTGTCTTAGGACACACTTCTTACAAGTTTGATGACATTTTCATGAATACCTGATGCTTTCATCACTTTACTGCCTCAAAGCAGCAACATCTTGTTTTTATGCTCTTAAACTGATTTTCAGCCCGCAGAGAGATCAAAAGTGGATTTTACTAAACAAAACCTGTTTTCAACCAAAGAAAGTGTCTTAGGACACACTTCTTACAAGTTTGATGACATTTTCATGAATACCTGATGCTTTCATCACTTTACTGCCTCAAAGCAGCAACATCTTGTTTTTATGCTCTTAAACTGATTTTCAGCCCGCAGAGAGATCAAAAGTGGATTTTACTAAACAAAACCTGTTTTTTTTTAACCAAAGAAAGTGTCTTAGGACACACTTCTTACAAGTTTGATGACATTTTCATGAATACCTGATGCTTTCATCACTTTACTGCCTCAAAGCAGCAACATCTTGTTTTTATGCTCTTAAACTGATTTTCAGCCCGCAGAGAGATCAAAAGTGGATTTTACTAAACAAAACCTGTTTTCTGGTTTAACCAAAGAAAGTGTCTTAGGACACACTTCTTACAAGTTTGATGACATTTTCATGAATACCTGATGCTTTCATCACTTTACTGCCTCAAAGCAGCAACATCTTGTTTTTATGCTCTAAACTGATTTCCAGCCCACAGAGAGACCAAAAGTGGATTTTACTAAACAAAACCATGTTTTCAACCAAAGAAAGTGTCTTAGGACACACTTCTTACAAGTTTGATGACATTTTCATGAATACCTGATGCTTTCATCACTTTACTGCCTCAAAGCAGCAACATCTTGTTTTTATGCTCTTAAACTGATTTTCAGCCCGCAGAGAGATCAAAAGTGGATTTTACTAAACAAAACCTGTTTTCTGGGTTTTTTAACCAAAGAAAGTGTCTTAGGACACACTTCTTACAAGTTTGATGACATTTTCATGAATACCTGATGCTTTCATCACTTTACTGCCTCAAAGCAGCAACATCTTGTTTTTATGCTCTTAAACTGATTTCCAGCCCACAGAGAGACACAAAGTTGATTTTACTAAACAAAACCTTTTTTCTGGGTTTTTTAACCAAAGAAAGTGTCTTAGGACACACTTCTTACAAGTTTGATGACATTTTCATGAATACCTGATGCTTTCATCACTTTACTGCCTCAAAGCAGCAACATCTTGTTTTTATGCTCTTAAACTGATTTTCAGCCCGCAGAGAGATCAAAAGTGGATTTTACTAAACAAAACCTGTTTTCAACCAAAGAAAGTGTCTTAGGACACACTTCTTACAAGTTTGATGACATTTTCATGAATACCTGATGCTTTCATCACTTTACTGCCTCAAAGCAGCAACATCTTGTTTTTATGCTCTTAAACTGATTTTCAGCCCGCAGAGAGATCAAAAGTGGATTTTACTAAACAAAACCTGTTTTCTGGGTTTTTTAACCAAATAAAGTGTCTTAGGACACACTTCTTATATGTTTGATGACATTTTCATGAATACCTGATGCTTTCATCACTTTACTGCCTCAAAGCAGCAACATCTTGTTTTTATGCTCTTAAACTGATTTCCAGCCCACAGAGAGACACAAAGTGGATTTTACTAAACAAAACATGTTTTCAACCAAAGAAAGTGTCTTAGGACACACTTCTTACAAGTTTGATGACATTTTCATGAATACCTGATGCTTTCATCACTTTACTGCCTCAAAGCAGCAACATCTTGTTTTTATGCTCTTAAACTGATTTTCAGCCCGCAGAGAGATCAAAAGCGGATTTTACTAAACAAAACCTGTTTTCTGGGTTTTTTAACCAAAGAAAGTGTCTTAGGACACACTTTTTACAAGTTTGATGACATTTTCATGAATACCTGATGCTTTCATCACTTTACTGCCTCAAAGCAGCAACATCTTGTTTTTATGCTCTTAAACTGATTTCCAGCCCACAGAGAGATCAAAAGTGGATTTTACTAAACAAAACCTGTTTTCAACCAAAGAAAGTGTCTTAGGACACACTTCTTACAAGTTTGATGACATTTTCATGAATACCTGATGCTTTCATCACTTTACTGCCTCAAAGCAGCAACATCTTGTTTTTATGCTCTTAAACTGATTTTCAGCCCGCAGAGAGATCAAAAGTGGATTTTACTAAACAAAACCTGTTTTCGTTTAACTAAAGAAAGTGTCTTAGGACACACTTCTTACAAGTTTGATGACATTTTCATGAATACCTGATGCTTTCATCACTTTACTGCCTCAAAGCAGCAACATCTTGTTTTTATGCTCTTAAACTGATTTTCAGCCCGCAGAGAGAGATCAAAAGTGGATTTTACTAAACAAAACCTGTTTTCTGGGTTTTTTAACCAAAGAAAGTGTCTTAGGACACACTTCTTACAAGTTTGATGACATTTTCATGAATACCTGATGCTTTCATCACTTTACTGCCTCAAAGCAGCAACATCTTGTTTTTATGCTCTTAAACTGATTTCCAGCCCACAGAGAGACAAAAAGTGGATTTTACTAAACAAAACCTGTTTTCAACCAAAGAAAGTGTCTTAGGACACACTTCTTACAAGTTTGATGACATTTTCATGAATACCTGATGCTTTCATCACTTTACTGCCTCAAAGCAGCAACATCTTGTTTTTATGCTCTTAAACTGATTTTCAGCCCGCAGAGAGATCAAAAGTGGATTTTACTAAACAAAACCTGTTTCTGGGTTTTTTAACCAAAGAAAGTGTCTTAGGACACACCTTTTACAAGTTTGATGACATTTTCATGAATACCTGATGCTTTCATCACTTTACTGCCTCAAAGCAGCAACATCTTGTTTTTATGCTCTTAAACTGATTTCCAGCCCACAGAGAGACAAAAGTGGATTTTACTAAACAAAACCTGTTTTCAACCAAAGAAAGTGTCTTAGGACACACTTCTACAAGTTTGATGACATTTTCATGAATACCTGATGCTTTCATCACTTTACTGCCTCAAAGCAGCAACATCTTGTTTTTATGCTCTTAAACTGATTTTCAGCCCGCAGAGAGATCAAAAGTGGATTTTACTAAACAAAACCTGTTTTCAACCAAAGAAAGTGTCTTAGGACACACTTCTACAAGTTTGATGACATTTTCATGAATACCTGATGCTTTCATCACTTTACTGCCTCAAAGCAGCAACATCTTGTGTTTTATGCTCTTAAACTGATTTTCAGCCCGCAGAGAGAGATCAAAAGTGGATTTTACTAAACAAAACCTTTTTCTGGGTTTTTTAACCAAAGAAAGTGTCTTAGGACACACTTCTTACAAGTTTGATGACATTTTCATGAATACCTGATGCTTTCATCACTTTACTGCCTCAAAGCAGCAACATCTTGTTTTTATGCTCTTAAACTGATTTCCAGCCCACAGAGAGACAAAAGTGGATTTTACTAAACAAAACCTGTTTTCAACCAAAGAAAGTGTCTTAGGACACACTTCTTACAAGTTTGATGACATTTTCATGAATACCTGATGCTTTCATCACTTTACTGCCTCAAAGCAGCAACATCTTGTTTTTATGCTCTTAAACTGATTTTCAGCCCGCAGAGAGATCAAAAGTGGATTTTACTAAACAAAACCTGTTTTCAACCAAAGAAAGTGTCTTAGGACACACTTCTTACAAGTTTGATGACATTTTCATGAATACCTGATGCTTTCATCACTTTACTGCCTCAAAGCAGCAACATCTTGTTTTTATGCTCTTAAACTGATTTTCAGCCCGCAGAGAGATCAAAAGTGGATTTTACTAAACAAAACCTGTTTTCTGGGTTTTTTAACTAAATAAAGTGTCTTAGGACACACTTCTTATATGTTTGATGACATTTTCATGAATACCTGATGCTTTCATCACTTTACTGCCTCAAAGCAGCAACATCTTGTTTTTATGCTCTTAAACTGATTTCCAGCCCACAGAGAGACAACAAGTGGATTTTACTAAACAAAACCTGTTTTCAACCAAAGAAAGTGTCTTAGGACACACTTCTGACAAGTTTGATGACATTTTCATGAATACCTGATGCTTTCATCACTTTACTGCCTCAAAGCAGCAACATCTTGTTTTTATGCTCTTAAACTGATTTTCAGCCCGCAGAGAGATCAAAAGTGGATTTTACTAAACAAAACCTGTTTTCAACCAAAGAAAGTGTCTTAGGACACACTTCTACAAGTTTGATGACATTTTCATGAATACCTGATGCGTTCATCACTTTACTGCCTCAAAGCAGCAACATCTTGTTTTATGCTCTTAAACTGATTTTCAGCCCGCAGAGAGATCAAAAGTGGATTTTACTAAACAAAACCTGTTTTCTGGTTTTTTAACCAAAGAAAGTGTCTTAGGACACACTTCTACAAGTTTGATGACATTTTCATGAATACCTGATGCTTTCATCACTTTACTGCCTCAAAGCAGCAACATCTTGTTTTTATGCTCTTAAACTGATTTTCAGCCCGCAGAGAGAGATCAAAAGTGGATTTTACTAAACAAAACCTGTTTTCAACCAAAGAAAGTGTCTTAGGACACACTTCTTACAAGTTTGATGACATTTTCATGAATACCTGATGCTTTCATCACTTTACTGCCTCAAAGCAGCAACATCTTGTTTTTATGCTCTTAAACTGATTTTCAGCCCACAGAGAGATCAAAAGTGGATTTTACTAAACAAAACCTGTTTTCTGGGTTTTTTAACCAAAGAAAGTGTCTTAGGACACACTTCTTACATGTTTGATGACATTTTCATGAATACCTGATGCTTTCATCACTTTACTGCCTCAAAGCAGCAACATCTTGTTTTTATGCTCTTAAACTGATTTCCAGCCCACAGAGAGACAACAAGTGGATTTTACTAAACAAAACATGTTTTCAACCAAAGAAAGTGTCTTAGGACACACTTCTTACAAGTTTGATGACATTTTCATGAATACCTGATGCTTTCATCACTTTACTGCCTCAAAGCAGCAACATCTTGTTTTTATGCTCTTAAACTGATTTTCAGCCCGCAGAGAGATCAAAAGTGGATTTTACTAAACAAAACCTGTTTTCTGGGTTTTTTAACCAAAGAAAGTGTCTTAGGACACACTTCTTATATGTTTGATGACATTTTCATGAATACCTGATGCTTTCATCACTTTACTGCCTCAAAGCAGCAACATCTTGTTTTTATGCTCTTAAACTGATTTCCAGCCCACAGAGAGACCAAAAGTGGATTTTACTAAACAAAACCTGTTTTCAACCAAAGAAAGTGTCTTAGGACACACTTCTTACAAGTTTGATGACATTTTCATGAATACCTGATGCTTTCATCACTTTACTGCCTCAAAGCAGCAACATCTTGTTTTTATGTTTATGAACGTAAACTGATTTTCAGCCCGCAGAGAGATCAAAAGTGGATTTTACTAAACAAAACCTGTTTTCTGGGTTTTTTAACCAAAGAAAGTGTCTTAGGACACACTTCTTACAAGTTTGATGACATTTTCATGAATACCTGATGCTTTCATCACTTTACTGCCTGAAAGCAGCAACATCTTGTTTTTATGCTCTTAAACTGATTTCCAGCCCACAGAGAGACCAAAAGTGGATTTTACTAAACAAAACCTGTTTCCAACCAAAGAAAGTGTCTTAGGACACACTTCTTACAAGTTTGATGACATTTTCATGAATACCTGATGCTTTCATCACTTTACTGCCTCAAAGCAGCAACATCTTGTTTTTATGCTCTTAAACTGATTTCCAGCCCACAGAGAGACCAAAAGTGGATTTTACTAAACAAAACCTGTTTTCAACCAAAGAAAGTGTCTTAGGACACACTTACAAGTTTGATGACATTTTCATGAATACCTGATGCTTTCATCACTTTACTGCCTCAAAGCAGCAACATCTTGTTTTTATGCTCTTAAACTGATTTTCAGCCCGCAGAGAGATCAAAAGTGGATTTTACTAAACAAAACCTGTTTTCTGGGTTTTTTAACCAAAGAAAGTGTCTTAGGACACACTTTTTACAAGTTTGATGACATTTTCATGAATACCTGATGCTTTCATCACTTTACTGCCTCAAAGCAGCAACATCTTGTTTTTATGCTCTTAAACTGATTTCCAGCCCACAGAGAGACAAAAAGTGGATTTTACTAAACAAAACCTGTTTTCTGTTTTTTTTTAACCAAAGAAAGTGACACACTTCTTACAAGTTTGATGACATTTTCATGAATACCTGATGCTTTCATCACTTTACTGCCTCAAAGCAGCAACATCTTGTTTTTATGCTCTTAAACTGATTTTCAGCCCGCAGAGAGATCACAAGTGGATTTTACTAAACAAAACCTGTTTTCAACCAAATAAAGTGTCTTAGGACACACTTCTTACAAGTTTGATGACATTTTCATGAATACCTGATGCTTTCATCACTTTACTGCCTCAAAGCAGCAACATCTTGTTTTTATGCTCTTAAACTGATTTTCAGCCCGCAGAGAGATCAAAAGTGGATTTTACTAAACAAAACCTTTTTTCTGGGTTTTTTAACCAAAGAAAGTGTCTTAGGACACACTTCTTACAAGTTTGATGACATTTTCATGAATACCTGATGCTTTCATCACTTTACTGCCTCAAAGCAGCAACATCTTGTTTTTATGCTCTTAAACTGATTTCCAGCCCACAGAGAGACCAAAAGTGGATTTTACTAAACAAAACCTGTTTTCAACCAAAGAAAGTGTCTTAGGACACACTTCTTACAAGTTTGATGACATTTTCATGAATACCTGATGCTTTCATCACTTTACTGCCTCAAAGCAGCAACATCTTGTTTTTATGCTCTTAAACTGATTTTCAGCCCGCAGAGAGATCAAAAGTGGATTTTACTAAACAAAACCTGTTTTCTCTTTTTTTTTTAACCAAAGAAAGTGTCTTAGGACACACTTACAAGTTTGATGACATTTTCATGAATACCTGATGCTTTCATCACTTTACTGCCTCAAAGCAGCAACATCTTGTTTTTATGCTCTTAAACTGATTTTCAGCCCGCAGAGATCAAAAGTGGATTTTACTAAACAAAACCTGTTTTCTGGGTTTTTTAACCAAAGAAAGTGTCTTAGGACACACTTTTTACAAGTTTGATGACATTTTCATGAATACCTGATGCTTTCATCACTTTACTGCCTCAAAGCAGCAACATCTTGTTTTTATGCTCTTAAACTGATTTCCAGCCCACAGAGAGACAACAAGTGGATTTTACTAAACAAAACATGTTTTCAACCAAAGAAAGTGTCTTAGGACACACTTCTTACAAGTTTGATGACATTTTCATGAATACCTGATGCTTTCATCACTTTACTGCCTCAAAGCAGCAACATCTTGTTTTTATGCTCTTAAACTGATTTTCAGCCCGCAGAGAGATCACAAGTGGATTTTACTAAACAAAACCTGTTTTCAACCAAAGAAAGTGACACACTTCTTACAAGTTTGATGACATTTTCATGAATACCTGATGCTTTCATCACTTTACTGCCTCAAAGCAGCAACATCTTGTTTTTATGCTCTTAAACTGATTTTCAGCCCGCAGAGAGATCAAAAGTGGATTTTACTAAACAAAACCTGTTTTCTGGGTTTTTTAACCAAAGAAAGTGTCTTAGGACACACTTCTTACAAGTTTGATGACATTTTCATGAATACCTGATGCTTTCATCACTTTACTGCCTCAAAGCAGCAACATCTTGTTTTTATGCTCTTAAACTGATTTTCAGCCCGCAGAGAGATCAAAAGTGGATTTTACTAAACAAAACCTGTTTTCAACCAAAGAAAGTGTCTTAGGACACACTTCTTACAAGTTTGATGACATTTTCATGAATACCTGATGCTTTCATCACTTTACTGGCTCAAAGCAGCAACATCTTGTTTTTATGCTCTTAAACTGATTTTCAGCTCGCAGAGAGATCAAAAGTGGATTTTACTAAACAAAACCTGTTTTCTAACCAAAGAAAGTGTCTTAGGACACACTTCTTACATGTTTGATGACATTTTCATGAATACCTGATGCTTTCATCACTTTACTGCCTCAAAGCAGCAACATCTTGTTTTTATGCTCTTAAACTGATTTCCAGCCCACAGAGAGACAACAAGTGGATTTTACTAAACAAAACATGTTTTCAACCAAAGAAAGTGTCTTAGGACACACTTCTTACAAGTTTGATGACATTTTCATGAATACCTGATGCTTTCATCACTTTACTGCCTCAAAGCAGCAACATCTTGTTTTTATGCTCTTAAACTGATTTTCAGCCCGCAGAGAGATCAAAAGTGGATTTTACTAAACAAAACCTGTTTTCTGGGTTTTTTAACCAAAGAAAGTGTCTTAGGACACACTTCTTATATGTTTGATGACATTTTCATGAATACCTGATGCTTTCATCACTTTACTGCCTGAAAGCAGCTACATCTTGTTTTTATGCTCTTAAACTGATTTCCAGCCCACAGAGAGACCAAAAGTGGATTTTACTAAACAAAACCTGTTTTCAACCAAAGAAAGTGTTAGGACACACTTCTTACAAGTTTGATGACATTTTCATGAATACCTGATGCTTTCATCACTTTACAGCGTCAAAGCAGCAACATTTTGTGTTTATGCTCTTAAACTGATTTTCAGCCCGCAGAGAGATCAAAAGTGGATTTTACTAAACAAAACCTGTTTTCAACCAAAGAAAGTGTCTTAGGACACACTTCTTATATGTTTGATGACATTTTCATGAATACCTGATGCTTTCATCACTTTACTGCCTGAAAGCAGCAACATCTTGTTTTTATGCTCTTAAACTGATTTTCAGCCCGCAGAGAGATCAAAAGTGGATTTTACTAAACAAAACCTGTTTTCAACTAAAGAAAGTGTCTTAGGACACACTTCTTACAGTTTGATGACATTTTCATGAATACCTGATGCTTTCATACTTTTACTGCCTCAAAGCAGCAACATCTTGTTTTTATGCTCTTAAACTGATTTTTCCAGCCCGCAGAAAGATCAAAAGTGGATTTTACTAAACAAAACCTTTTTTCTGGGTTTTCAACCAAAGAAAGTGTCTTAGGACACACTTCTTACAAGTTTGATGACATTTTCATGAATACCATGATGCTTTCATCACTTTACTGCCTCAAAGCAGCAACATCTTGTTTTTATGCTCTTAAACTGATTTTCAGCCCACAGAGAGACCAAAAGTGGATTTTACTAAACAAAACCTGTTTTCAACCAAAGAAAGTGTCTTAGGACACACTTTTTACATGTTTGATGACATTTTCATGAATACCTGATGCTTTCATCACTTTACTGCCTCAAAGCAGCAACATCTTGTTTTTATGCTCTTAAACTGATTTCCAGCCCACAGAGAGACAACAAGTGGATTTTACTAAACAAACCTGTTTTTCTGGTTTTTAACCAAAGAAAGTGTCTTAGGACACACT